>VYZV01031513.1:1766-46189 GCA_013401275.1 Pandion haliaetus | reverse complement strand
CTTGGGGAAAATGAACTTAATTTATTACCAAGCGACTAGAGCAGGGTAATGAGAAATAAAAACAAACCTTAAAACACCTTCCCCCACCCCTCCATTCTTCCCAGGCACACTTCACTCCCGAATTCTCTACCTCCTCCCCTCCAGTGGCAAAGGGGGACAGGGAATGGGGGTTACGGTCAGTTCATCACACGTTGTCTCTGCCACTCCTTCCTCCTCAGAAGCATGACTCATCACTCTTCCCCTGCTCTACTGTGGGGTCCCACCCACAGGAGACAGTCCTCCATGAACTTCTCCAACATAAGTCCTTCCCATGGGCTGCAGTTCTTCACGAACTGCTACAGTGTGGGTCCTTTCCATGGGGTGCAGTCCTTCAGGAGCACACTGCTCCAGTTTGGGTCCCCTACAGGGTCACAAGTCCTGCCAGAAAACCTCCTCCAGTGTGGAATCCTCTCTCCATGGGTCTGCAGGTCCTGCCAAGAGCCTGCTCCAACACAGGCTTCCACAGGGACACAGCCTCCTTCGGGCATACACCTGCTCCACCGTGGGGTCCTCCATGGGCTGCAGGTGGATATCTGCTCCACCGTGGACCTCCATGGGCTGCAGGGGGACAGCCTGCCTCACCACGGTCTTCACCACAGGCTGCAGGGGAATCTCTGCTCCAGTGCCTGGAACACCTCCTCCCCCTCCTTCTTCACTGACCTTGGTGTCTGCAAGGCTATTTGCCTCACACTCTCACTCCTCCCTCCGGCTGCAGTCGCACGGTTGGTTTTTCGCCCTCCTTAAATACATTATCCCAGAGGCACTACCTCCATCACTGATGGGCTCAGCCTTGGCCAGTGGCGGGTCCTCCGTCTTGGAGCCAGTTGGCATTGGCTCTGTTGGACATAAGGGAAGCTTCTGGCATCTTCTCACAGAAGCCACCCCTGTAACACCCTCACTACCAAAACCTTGCCACACAAACCCAATACATCCCATACTAAGCAGCTTTCTTAAGATGAGTCTTATGTGTTAATATGTAATGATTACTGAAAACAACCACTGTCTCCCCTCTCCCTCCTAAAAGGAGGCTGATTACAAAAGCCCATGACTTTTATTTGGAATCTGTCTTTTAAAATTTTTTTCTCTTCACTCCCCCACCTACCCTCCCCGCCCACACACACACACACACACAGAGGAGAAGAGATTTTTGTGGACCTCATAAAAACAAGCATTTTCCTTTCTTTCCTAAAAGTGACCCCACAAAAATATTGTATATAGAAGAGGATGATAAAATGTTTCAATTCTGTTCACTTGTATCTGACAGGTCTTACTGTAGAGGTTAATGGTGGGGCAAAATGTCTATGCGTGCACGACTGTTCAGGCAAACTGCCATATTCAAACGAAGAAGGTTGGAGTAGAGGCTTGAGATTATGCCTACAGCGAAGGCACCAAAAGCACTGTTTTCAGATAACAGCAGTGACTGTAAACTTGCTTAATTCAGTCATCAAAAGCAGACTATGTGCAACAAAAAGTAGGATAAGTTAGCTTGGTAGCAAACCTGGTTTCTCACCTTGATTTTTTCAGTTCCTGACACGGCTGCAATATATCTCAGAGGTGATGCACCACTACTGCACTGCTGTACAATAACAAAGACCTTGTTACAGGCTGCAAGCTACTCTTCTGAACTTATCTCATTTGCAAGGTTTCAGCAGATTTACTTGGACAGCAGATACTTGATTCAACATATGGCAATGCCAGTTAAAAAGCACTCTTGCTGTTTTTCTGAACACAAATCTTAAGCATGTGTCATGAATATATGTTTCCTCTCCTGCTCTGAAATGTGGTCCCTGATGATGACAAGGCAGCATTTTGGTTGGACAACAAAAAGCTTTCACTGATGATGCCTAATTTGTGTATTCCATAGAAGACTAGACTGCTTTGACTTTCATGGTAAATGTCACCTATATGGCACCTTCATTTTTATAGGAAGGGAAAGTTTTAAAAACACTCAGTATGGCTCATGACCTTTAAATCTCTTAAATAACCACTGTGCAAGTACTAGGAAAATTTTATAACTCTTCTGTTCTCGAGTAAGACATTTAAATACAATTAGATGCAACAAAGCATTTACTAATGCAAAAAGCAATGTTCTAAATCATGATGAGCTCTATCTACATATGTTAGAAATTTTTTTTTTTATACCACAGGTTAATAAACAAAGGCACAGAAAATTTTTCTTTATATGAAGGTCATTGGAAGCAGCTTTACACAGTCTTGGAGCAGTGTGGAGGATGAAAACAGAGTCTAATAATCCAAATGTAGTTGTCCAAAAAAATTATAATCGTTTTCTATTATATATAATTGTGTTTATTTTCAGTTTACAGAAACAGGCTGAAGATAATTTGATGGAATGCTTGTATTACTACAGTGGTTTAATGAGGACCATATTTAATAAATATTGTTTAGCAATTTGCAGCATGTGAATTCAAAAGGACCTGTGCTCTGGAGAAGAACATAAGGACTTAGGTTTCATAGTCATTAATATATTTGGAACATTTGTCTTCTGGAGATAGTCTATAAAAGAAAAATTGGAAATTGTTTTTAATTTTAGTACTATCTGTCATTCTCCTCCCTTTAAATTCATAGCCTTCTTACCACCATCTAAGATAAACTGATTTCTTCTTGAAATGCCCTCACTGAATTTGTATTATTATTGTTCCCTTTACAAAGGTACCTATTCTTCTTTAAAAAAAAAAAAAAAAAAAAAAAACTTATATCTGAGCTGATTTGTATTTGTCTGACTTAGTCTCTGACCTTTAAACAAGTCTTGTGCATGGAGAAAACTCTTTTCTTCTCAGATGTATTGTCTCTAGAGCTGTCTGCTGATCTGTTGGACTCTGGGTAGCAATTTAAAGAGCTGCCTAAATAGATGACCTGCATGTGTTACAACCAATTGGTGTGATTTGCTCAGGATAGTCTTAAGGACAGTATTGACACCATGTCCTGGTTTCAGCTGGGATAGAGTTAATTTTCCTTCTAGTAGCTGGTACAGTGCTGTGTTTTTGAGCTAGGTATGAGAAGAATGTTGATAATGCACTGATGTTTTCAGTTGTTGCTAAGTAATGTTTAATCTAAAATCAAGGATTTTTCAGGTTCTGATGCCCAGCCAGCAAGAAGGCTGGAGGGGCACAAGCAGTTGGGAGGGGACACAGCCAGGGCAGCTGACCCAAACTGGCCAAAGGGGTATTCCATACCATGTGACATCATGCCCAGTATATAAACTGGGGGGAGTGGGATTGGGGGATCGCTGCTCGGGAACTAACTGGGCACCAGTTGGCGAGTGGTGAGCAATTGCATTGTGCATCACTTGTTTTGTGTGTTCCAATCCTTTTATTATTATTGTTATTTTATTATTATTGTTATCATTATTAGTTTCTTCCTTTCTGTCCTATTAAACTGTTCTTATCTCAACCCACAAATTTTACTTTTTTTTTTTTCCAATTCTCTTCCCATCCCCTGAGTGAGTGGCTGCGTGGTGCTTAGTTGCTGGCTGGGGCTAAACCATGACACGCCAGTATGTAGGACACCTGCTGTGCTTGTGTTCAGGTGACCACCAGCCCTGCAGTAAGTCTCCAAAGAATGCTGGCCTAGTGACTATTTAATTAATCAATCAAATAAGGGTCCCTTGTACTGCTCTTTGACATCTTTCCAATGTATTTGGTAAAGATATGTACATACTAAATGATTATACTCTGTGATCTGCCAAGGTATAATATTCTTGAACAGTCCACATCTCAGCTGTCTCTGCTGCTATATCTCCTGCAGATTGTATTTGATCATGGAGCTCTTAGAGCACACTAGGATCTTTCCATATGGCTGCTTGCCAGAAGCCTAATCTGATATCATTGATTGAGGTTATTTTCCAGCCAGTATGCTAATTTTAATTTTGCTATTTTGTCAAATTTCTCCGTGTTAATTCTGCCCCAATAGCAAATACATTTTTTTTGGTATTTTAAAGATATTTTAAACTAATATTAACATGCTTTTCATTCTTTTCCAGACCATCAATACTAAATAGGTAAGACGTGCCTTAATTCCAAACCTGCCAGGCACATTCTCCATTTGACTTGATTCATTACCATCTTCTCCTCACAGTCTTTGATCCAGTTTTAATTCACTAAGTGCTGATGTCTGTGTCAATTTGAACTAATGCTGTGCATAAGATTTGTGAGTACCAGAACAGATATTGTTCCAGACAAATACACACAAATCTTTATGTTCCCTTAATTCTTTTTTTTCTGTTCTTCCTTTTCTGTTTTTTTTTCCCAAATATTCATTAGTCCCTTGTCTCAGAACAGAAAATAAAAACGTCTTAACCCAGCTTAGCATAGAAAACAGTCATGTGCAATTAATATAAGAAGCGTCTTCAATTATTGAAGAAAATAGAAAAAGAGGAGTGACATTGGTGGTACAAGTAGACGTAAAAAGAAATTCTGTGCCTTTGAGACTACCAATTGCTCAAATGAAGGGAAAGCTGCTAAAATATCTGCATGCTTCAGAGTAGATTTAATGCACACATAAAAATCCATCTAAATGTTCAGTGCAGAAGTTACAGCTGCCTTGGGGCACTTGTAACTTTTGCAACTTCTTTTTACAATCTGCATTAACCTTTTGTAATGAATACATATATCTAATTGTGTCCTGTAAATCCCCTGCCCATATCTTGCTTGTTGGTTTGTTGGTCTCCTTTCCCGTTAGGTCTTGTTTTCTTACCCTTTCAAGGGAGACAAATATGTATAATGTACTATGGAAATAACCTGTGTGAATTGAAGAAAATACATTATCTGACTATTTTGCTCTGCTTTTATCCTGATTATTTGCAATCTGAATTTATCTATAGTGTGTGTTAGGTTCTTATATCTCTGGAACTACATTCATTAGCATACTTTATTGACAAATACCAAATTCAGTAATGAAAATAATAGTCACTAAATGAGTATAAAACTAAGATATATTTGCCCAGGATTAATATAATCAAAGCTTACTGTAATATTTCAGGTTATTAGATTTTTAACCTTTCCCTTCAAAAAGAAAGGTAAATTTTTTTTGTGAGTTGTTGCAAGGAAATATGACATTGGTTCAACAGGCAATGTTATCTATATATTTGTTGTTAATGTTTCTTGAGAACTGTTGAACTCTATACTTCATACAACAGCTTAGCAGTTCCACTGATAAGCAGTCAGACCATTCTGAGGCTCTCTGATAAAATCGTAAAAGCTCTTCAAAAGTGTATTTCAGTCAGTTGAACATATATATGTCTTAGACATAAGATCATATATTCTATATTTCTTTTGTATGATGAAGAATGAATTAAAAAAAAATCTTATGTATTCTAAAATGGGAGCTGTAAAGGAAGTATGAATGGGCTTCAGCTGTTGGGAAGCTGGAAACCATTTGAAAGCTGTGTCTGTTATTAGAGTCACTAATAAATCCACCATTATTTCTACATTTTTAACTGATAAACAATGTGAGTTTCAGGACCTTCAGGTATAATTAGGTTTTTAGAGATTTAATTCCTTTGAATCATTGGTTACCTACCTTCGGTTAGGATGTCATGCTTCCTCTTACCTTTAACACTGAGAATCCAAAGTAAGAAATCATGAAACAATAGTCAGGAGTATGAATAAGTAAAACAGTACTTTATATTTCCCGATTCATTTATTTCTTCCCTTTTCCTGCAAACCTTCTGCCTGATCTGGGTTGAAATAACTGTTCATTTATTTCTCTGGTTCTTTTTCTGATATTGGATTTTGAATTTGGGCTAGTTCTGTGTTATCATTGGCAACAACCCAGAGTCTATGCAAACCTGTGAGGGTATAAAAGGGGAGGAATTTTCAAGAAGCCTGATGCTGTTAAGAGCATCATTTGCTTCTTGGTCACTATCAAGAAACATTTTTATTTCTCTCTTTATCAATAAAAGCATACTGAGATTTAAATAAAATTTAATGTCATATGTTTGCATTGTGAATAGCAGATTGGACTCCCACTCATGGTTGATGGTTTTCTATAAACCCAGAACAAAAAGGATGACCAAGACTGTGTTAAAGATGCAAAATTCTACAGAAATATTTTTGGACTTCTGAACTAATGTTGTGCATAATCTTAAAAACATACAAAGATGAGGCTAACGTTTCAGTTTTCAAGTATAAATATACTGGGTCTGGCTGGGATAGAGTTAATTTTCTTCATAGCAGGCTGTATGATGCTGTGTTTTGTATTTTTGAGTAAAACAGTGTTAATTACACACCAGTGTTGTGGCTGTTGCTGAGTCATACCTGCAGAGTGTTAAGGCATTCTCTTTTCCCACCCCGCAGTCCCAGCAAGTGGGCCAGGGGTGGGCAAGAGGATGGGAAGGGACACAGCCAGGACAGCTGACCCCCAATGGCCAAAGGGGTATCCCATACCATATGATGTTGTCCTCAGCAATAAAAGTTCAGGGAAAGGAGGATGAAGCAGGGACATTCAGTGGTTGTAGTCTTTGATTTCCCAAGCAATGATTAGGGGTGCTGAGGCCCTGCTTTCCTGGAGTTGGCCAAGCATCTGACCTGACCATGGGAAGTAGTCAATGAATTCCTTGTTTTTGCTTTGCTTGTGCATGCAGCTTTCCTTCACCTGTTAAGCTGTCTTTAACTCAACCCATGAGTTTTCTTGCTTTTACCCTTCCATTTACTCCCTGATCCCACTGTGGGGAGTGAACAAGCAGCTTGGTGGGGGCTCAGCTGTCAGCTGGTGCTAGCCCACCACAATAACCTAATAAATTTTAATGAGTGAAGCTGTAATGCCCATATACAGATATCAGATGATTTAATGGAATGCTGTAAGTAGAAACTCCGTCATGCTCAGACAGAACTTACCTTCTGGCTTCCCTGACCAAATAAATCATATGAAATTTTTTAAAACTAACATAAAACTACATCACCACCTACTGACAGAGATGATCTGCAATGACAATTATAGTAACTGCAAGAAAAAAAGAGCCTATTTCCCAATCTCAGCTGAGATAAAGCAGTTTTCAGGTTAAATTTACTTTTCTGATATCTTTTCCATGAAGTATATGACAGGTTTGATTTTTGCTGTCATTTTCACATTTTTAAATACCTTGCCTACTGAATTTAATTTTTTATTCCTTTGTAGCTTACCACTTTTAGCCAAGATTTTGCTACTCTCAAGTAGAAATCCAGCAAAATAGGCAATAGAAAGTTCATGAAAGAAAGTTAATGCTGCCAGCTAAAAAAAAAAGAGAAAAACAATATTCAACTGCCTAAAGCATTCTTGTGCAACTGTTTCTTATACAGCAGTTGGAATACAACTTCTGTTTGTTGATATTGCAGGGTTGGCTGAATTGTAATTACAAAGCTTTCCATAGCAGGCTTGCTGGAACACATGCATGGATAGATATCATAAAGAATTTATACTGAGGTGTTAGAAGTGATTTGAGAATTCCATTAAAAGAAATAGCCTTAATCATCCACAATAACATTGTATTAATTATTAATAGAGCTAATCAGTAGTCTGAAATTGCTCACATCAAATATTAATCATAGAGGTAGATGAATTCATATTATTTGTGACAGGCATACTATCCCTACTTCTCAATACCTTTATAGTGTTATTATTTACCTGCCAAAAGAGAAGAGAAACATTTCAATAGTTCCTTGTAAAAAGGTGCTTGAAATTATTAACTTCAGAGGTTGTGTTTTACTTACAAAACCTACTTAATCAGCTGTCAGGCAATATTATGGGAAAGGCAGAAAACTTGGGAGGATACAAAAAAGCTCTTCTTTTAATATAAGGATTTCTGATACTCTAAATTCAGGCTTCATGCAAGCTGACAGACACAAGTACCTTTCTGTCATTCAACACGGATTTGACACAGATGTTTTCTGTTCAGTGAAAGCTGATCTTGTGTTACTTTGTGTGTACATGGTACTCTTGCTTTATGTGAAAAACTAGAAGTGTTCAGCCATCTGGCCTGAACTTTTCTAATCTGGAAGTGTTTTTTTGTTAAGTCTGGGAAAACAGTGCTTACCAACTTTCATGTGGCTGTCCGTGAAATGCAGGGCAACAGTGTGGTACCAAGTTGGGGTCACATCTTTCCAAACTCCCCTCTGAGTTGTCACTGATGAGGCAAAGTCATAAGTGCCAGGGAACACAAACAGAAATTTTTATTGTTGCTTGTTTTTTGTGAGAGGTAGGACTGGTGAAGGAATATATCTTGATATCCACATAAGAATTGGTAGATTTTTCTCATTCTAATGAAATTTGAAAGAATTTGCTGAAGCTGAAACTTAGCAAATATGTTAATAACATAAGGCAGCAAATTTTTCTGTGGGTATCAAACATATATCAACATTAATATTTAAGTATACAAAAAATATCCTTTTGGCATGCCTGTAACAACAATTTTAACATGTATAATTCTGTTTATAAATTATAAACATGGCATACATTAAATTGGAACTAACCATATGTATTAAGCTCTGAGTAACAATTCTGGTTGTTGTTGCTTTGTAGCTTAATTCTACAGAAGAGATATAATTTAATAATTATTGTGAGCATAACCTAATGGCCACTGGAATGAAAAGGAACATTTAAATTATTTTCAGTGTCTTTTGGAGCCTGTAGGAATCCTGCAACTAACTATGCCTCTGCTCTATTTGATGATACTACAAACCTGTGCAAGTGTTTAAAGGATTAGATTTTTAAACACATGGACATAAAAAAAAGGTTAGAGATAGGAGAGCAAGTTTTACTGTCAGCACACTTTCCTAACTTTTCAGACATCTAAATGATTCAAATGTTTTCATTCAATATAGTGAACACTTGAAAAAGTGGAGTAATTTAACACAGATAAGAAGGTAATAACATTGGAATCTATGTGTTTCTAAAATTCGTACTCTTGCTTGTTACGTAACACTACATGAAGAAAAACAAAGCAATGAACAAGTCAGGTATACTATTGGAGATCTAAATTTGTGAAGTTTTTCATCAATTCTATGATCTTTTAAAACCATAAATGTGGCAAGTTACATTTCAGAAATAAAATGGATAGTGTTGACCTAATAAAACAAAAATCCGTAAGACTTGTGTTTAAGTTGAGTTTAAAAATGTCAAGAGTATTAATATTGATCACGTTTGATTTACAGAATATTATCAATAACATGGTATTTTGTTTGTGTGTATTTTTAATAGATCTGTTCCTTGTAATCCTGACTAGATAGGCTATAGTAGTGTAGTTATATATATATATATAAAATAAAAGTAAATTTTTCCAGTTTAATTATACTGCTCTTCCAGGAGAGGAAAACAATCTCAAATTAAAGCAAATTATTAAACCAACTGTAAGGCACCTTTGAATCTAAGGTAGTCCGAGGCACCAAGGTGCCGTGCTTTGTGTGACCCCTGCATGGACTGCTCTGTGGCTTATGCATCAAGGGACTCAAATTGAGGTGCAGTGGTTAGGAATTATCAAGCAGTCTTGCAAAAGGACCTGAACAAATAAGCAGAAGTTGAAAGAAATGGAGCAGTAGCTTCTTATCCCCTTCCACTGTTTTTCTCTGCTTTTGTTTACATGTGTGTTCCTAAATAAAGCACATCAGGGGTTGACGTGAATAATTCATGAAAGGTGATCTGGATACCAATGTATTTGTATTGCAAGTAATCATATAAAAATATGAATGAATTTCTGCAGCTGTTATCTATGTGTTGCGTCTGTATAATCAAATTCCATAATCAGAAAAATCGAAACAATTATGTAAAACTTGCTGAGAAAATTAAGGGTAAAAATGAAAAAAAAAAAATCTTGGTAGCAACAGGGCATCTGAGGTAGGATTAAAAAAGTAGCTGTCAAACCACTCACAGGTAACTATTGTAGAGCATTGTAAATGTTTTGTCAACTTTAAGACAGCACTGAAACACAGCAAGTAGAAGCTGAAGAAATAACTTTTTGGAACTGCAAGAGCAAATGTTTTTGGCTTTAAGGGTGGAGGCAGCAATTCAAATTAACACAGAATGTGTTTTCTCACTAGAGTTTAGAGTACCGTTGCCAACAGCAGCAGAAAATGTATTGGTTCTTCCTTTCATGAGAAATGTCGGTTCCATCCCTGACTGGTCAGTTGAAATTTTGGAACAGTTTCAAATTCACAACTGAACAGAAAAGAAGGACTGATACAGCCTGGATTTAAATAGACACTACTCTGTAGCCACCATGGTGACACCTGAGCACCTTTTCTTCATACTTTTCTATTTTGTGGGAGCAGAAATCTGCCACTGATGCCTTTGTAGTACATCTGAAGAAGTATCCCTACAGAAGAGCAGAACTTTTCCCATAAAGTATTGAATCAGTTAGGCTACTTATACATAACAAGAACTATTATAGATGGTCTAACAGCTGAACTGAATACAAATTTAGAACAAAAGCTTAATATTTTAATGAATTCTTTTTATGTCAGTTTTATTCAAATACTAAATTCGAAACTGTAGGTTTGCAGAAGTCTTCAAGGCATATCTTTAAAACGTGTACTCAAAAGCCGTGAACACTGTAAGAATAGTATTGGCCCCATGCAATAAGACTTTTTTCAGATGTTAAAAAAACAAATTCATTTTAAGTTGGCAAAATGCAGTTGGAACAAAGTTACTACTGTGTGTCTTGTGAACATCCAGTGTGAACTCCAGAAACCCAGTCTAGCTGGGGGAAAGGCATCAGCTCAGTCCCTGAGGAGCTGCTAAGCTGGAGGACAAGTTGAGACAAGTCCCAGATCTGTCTCAGTCCAAGCAACAAGGGATTGACAGATGCTTACTGGGTGTTATGGGTTTGTGTGGCGCGGTTTTCCTTGGTGGCAGGGAAGGGGGGCTGCAGAGGTGGCCCCTTTAAGAAGTTGCTGGAAGAAGTCGCTGCCCCAAAATGTCGGACCCGCGCGCCAAAATGTCGGACCCGCCTCTAGGCGGGGAGTGACGGTGGTAGCGCCTCTGGGAAACATATTTAAGAAGGGGAACCGGTAGTGTGGGGGGGAAACCTGAGAGGAACATCGCTGCCGACACTGGAATCATGGAAGTGGAGGGGGAGGAGGAGGAGCCTGAGGAGGCTGATGGCCCTGCAGCCCAGGGGGGTGAACGGTGGAGCGGAAGCTCCCGAAGGTGGCCGTAACCCCATGGTAAAAACCGCGCTGAAGCAGTGTGAGACTGGAGAGCAGCCCGCGGAAAGGACCCGCGCCAGGGAAGTTTGTGAGGAACTGCAGCCCGCGGAAAGGAACCACGTTGGAGCAGGGAACGAGAGAGGAATCTTCCCCCTGAGGAAAGAAGCGGCAACGACGATGTGTGGCGAGCTGACTCAACCCCCATCCCCGATTCCCCTGCGCCGCCGGGGGGAGGAGGTAGACAGCATCGGTAGTGAACTGAGCCGGGAAGGTGGGAGGGGTGGGGGGAGGTTGTTCTGATGTTTAGTTTCCCTTCCTAATACCCTTGTGTTTTGTTTCTGTTTTGATTTGTAGTAAATTAAATTGATTTTGTTTCTTCTCCAAGTTGAGCCTGTCTTTTGCCCGTGACCATAAGTGGGGAGTGATCCCTCCCAGTCCTTGTCTCGACCAACAAGCCTGCTTTTGTATTTTCTCCTCATCCCAACGTGGCCAGGCGAGGGGGTGGGGGGTGAGCGAGCGGCTTCGTGGTGCTTTGCTACCGACTGAGCTGACCTGAAACCACGACACTGGGAAAGAGATATATGCTGAATGAAACAAGAATTCTTCCATACCAAACCACTTGTGTTTGATAGGACTTTTTGCTGTCCAAGGCAAACATTTTAAATGTACCTGTCTTAAACCAGTGATGTTCTCTTATTAGTTCTGGGCATTTCTTATCGACATTAAATTTAAATAAATAGCATGACACAATGTAGAAGTCAAAGAAGCAAAACACTTCTAATGCTAAGACTTTGCAATATGTCCTAGAGGATTTCCAAATCATCACAGAAGTCATTCTTCAACATGCTTGGTCTCCTTACTCTTTGAGTCTTTGCGTGCTGAATACGAGTGTCTGTGAGAGCTGAAAATCAGCTGTCATAGTTGAACACAGCTATCTGATTTCATCGCCTAGTCCCAGGCTGGATGTGGACTTTTGTGGCACTTCAGTAGTTGTATTGCTGTCTTAATTTTCTTGCTGTGTTAGTCAGCTTCCATGCCTCCTGAGTCTTGCAGCTGTAACATTTTCCCAGGTTGCTCTGCAACCTGTACCAGATGACTAGACTCCAGTAGGGACGGGGGTCCGAGCAAGTGAAAGGTACCTCAGCTGGATGTAATTTCTTTCGACTTAATTCAGAGAAGGCAAGTCTATGCATACAAGAGATGTACTAGAAGCTGCAGGCAGAGCTGAGTACCTGCTCCTTGTCTGGATTGTTTTCTGAAGAAATCTGCAGACAGTCTGGATGGTTATCCATTGTAAATGATATCCCAAAAGCGGAAGAACTTCTGCCAAATTGGAAAAAAATACCTCTTCTACACTCAAGAAGCAGAATACTTTCGATGAGGACCAACGAACAGGTGTTTTACGTTAATAGAGAGTACCTTAAGCATCAGGCTGTAGAAACGTTTCTACATTATCCCTCTGGCCACAAGAAACATTTGTATAATTTACAGAAACTAGAATGGCTCCAGAAGGTGTGACTGAACGAGACCCTACATAAATATCCTGGATTCTGAGGGTAGAGTGTTATTTTGGGATTTGAAGCCTTTAGTTCCTATATCTTTTCCTTCAAAGTAAAACCAAACCAAACCAAACCAAAACCAAAACCCCAAACAAATCCTGAACAATAGAGATTTGATACCACACAAGAGTGCTCTAACCAATGCACAGCCATTAGTTTCTCTTGGCTTTCCTCTCTGTTCATAAATGTCCTTTTTAGTGAGGAAAACAGTTAAAAATTGTAACTAACCATTTTTATGTGGTATAATAACAGAAACTTTAATATTGGCAAAGCATTTTGGCTTCCCCAGATATTGGAGGTTTTGTGTTTTGTCTTTTTTTTTTTAATTTGACAGTGCAACAATAAACCAGTTCTTCTTACATTCCATCTCTGTGGCTCCAATGGCTAGTAATAAATCTGTTTTCCTTTCATAACTTGATATCTTAACTTTCTATCCTGTTAACTATATATCCTGTTCACAGCAGATCACGCTCAGTGTCTCCTACATAAGTCACAGGACTGACTACTTAATTAATTTATTAATAATTCCTATCTGACTCATTTCATAACTTAATTAATTTTCTGCTAGCTTAATTAATCCATTCTTCAATGGCTTGTCTACTGATCAGATTAATTGCTGGGCTAATTTTGAGTCACTTTACCTACTGGTCTAATTTTTCTCTATTGAAAATATTCTTAATTCATTTCTTAACCATGTAATCTGTGTAATTCACTCCTAAATTATTTCCTTGCTTCCCTGAGTTTTATCCCCCCAAACTGAAGTTTAAACTCACTGGAATGTAAAAAAAAATTAAAGACCATCTATTTATAGCTCTAGTCATACTTTGCAGAATTTAGAAATAGAGAAAAATAGGACAGTAAAGAAACCTTGGGGGGTGAAGAACCTTTTCCTTTGCCAACAGCCAAACAGGGTTGGTAGGCTCTGGACAAACACACTTCCTATCACTATCCAACATGTGCTGCCCTGCAGATGTGGACTGTATGAGCTGAAGTCACAAGCCCTATCCAGGTCTGAGGCTTTAGGTGCACCACTGCTGGTCTAGTTTATCCTCAATATGGAGGTAGGATTAAGTTTTCCTAGTTAAATGCTGAGAGATCCAGTTTATTATTAAAAGCACAAAAGAATAAAAATCCATAACATTCCTTTTAAGTCTGTCTCTGTATTTCAGGAGTGCAGCATTTTGACATCTTTCCTTAATATCCGACCTACGTTTTCTGCAGATTAGGTTAACAACTTGTTTTTTCAGCATTGTCAGTAGAGGAAAAATTATTATCATCCTCTTTCTACTGGCATTTTACATGGTATACTGCTTATCATATCTACACTCAACCGTGTCTTTTTGAAGACTAAAGGAACCAAGAAGCTTTAATCTTTCTTCACAGGCAGGCCATAATTTCTAATCTTTTAGCATTCTTTCTTATTTCCTGTGCATTCTTTCCAGCTTGCTATTATAATTCCTAACATTTGTTCTATAAACTTTGTTAATTCCACCAAGGCCTCACCCATGCTAAATAAACTAGAACAACTAATTTCAGAGTGAAAGTTATCCTTTTTGAAAATGCATCATACTACTACTTTTAGTTTGTGATCCAATATAATCCCCTGAATATACTATACTGCTGTCTAGCCATTTATTTCACATTTTTGTCCCTTTTTGTGCATCCTTCATCTGTATTTGTGAATGACACATCAGTGTAGTTCTTCTTACATTTGCCTTTACTAATTTCATCTAACTGGGTTCAAACTATTTCTTCAGCTTATTAAGATAATTTTAATTTTGATTGTATGCTCCAGATTCTTTCCACTCTGCCTCTGCAGATTTTACAGCCCTGTTAAGTTTTCATGATGCAAGTCATTAATGAAAATACTGATGGGACAAAGACAGACCTCTATGGGATGCCATGTTCAGTGAACTCACAGTTTGGTGGTGATGAATAATTAAAAAGCATTCTTTGTAGTTTTTAGATGTAGACCTACTACATCTAAATCAAATTTCTTAGTTTTCTAATGAGAGTATTGCACAGCAGTCATCAAAATTCTATATTTATTATATCTAAAGCTTTCCCTTTATCTACCATGTCAGTTACCTTGGTCCAAGGAAGAAAACAGACTTATTTACAGGATATGATTTTGAAAAGTCCAGGTTGTCTGTTTTATATAGCACATTTTTCTTCAAGCTATTTGCAGACTCATTGCATTTAGATGTTTTCCAATATCTTCCCACATATTTTCTTGGATTGCTCAGGTTCTCTTCCTGCCCCATTACATGATTTTTAAAAGAAAGATGCTGCAAGTATTCTTCTCTCAATTCTACCTTCAATGTGTTTGCAAAAGATTGACATTAGTATTTAAATTATTATTATGGCTAGTTTCTTTAATACTTTAGGTTGAAAGCTGCAAAGCCAGCTTTTACTTGCACAGAAATGTAGGCTCAATATAATTTAGATTGGAAGTGGCCTCCAGAAGTCTTCCTATCCAAATTCCCACTCAGGGCAGTCCAAATTTTTTGGATCTTGTTCATGGCCCTGTCCAGTTGAGTTTTGATTATGTCCAAGGTTGGCCTGTTCTGATTTTGGACTACTCTCATACTGCCAATTTTTTTCCTAAAATCTGGTGCAGTCTCCCCTACTGGAAGATGTATCTGTTGCCTGTCACATTGTTGTGCACCTCTGAGAAGAGTCTGACTCCATCTTTTCTACACTATCCCATGAAGTAGCTGAAGATAGCAATATGGTCTCATCTGCACCTCCTCTTCTCCAGGCTGACCAGGCCCAACTCTTTCAGCCTCTCATTGCATGCCGCATACTTCTGTCATCTGATCATCCCGGTGACCATCACCCAGTACGTCAAAGTCTTTCTTGTAGTGGGGTGCCCCAAGCTGGGCACAACCCTCCAGATGTGGTGCCACAGTGCTGAGTGGAGGGGAATAATCACTTGCCTTGCGCAGCAGGTTGCTGTCTTGCTAAGACAAACCAGGATGTAGTTGATCTTTTAGCTGAAGGGCACACTGCACCATTTCTACCTTCATCTTCTTCACTCTACTAATGTTTAGCTACCTGAATAAAGAGGTTCTTTTAGTAATTTTTTTTCCCATAGTCATTCATTAATATTATTCAGTCAGGTGGGGCTGATAATGTCTCATTAATACTGTTTAGAAAGTAGACATAATCAACCACTCTATCTACCATTGTCCATTACGGCCACCCTCTTAAAATCCTATTCTGGTTCAAAACTCCATAAATAGTAGACTTTGGTGCCCTAAAGACCAGAACACAGAAGAGGCAAGCTTCAGGGAGAGGAAGTCACTTGGCTGGGAAGATATAGTGCAGGTGTTCTTCATGCCTCAGTCCTAAGCACCATGGCATGGGGAACCCTGAATACTCTGGCTGATGAGTTCCAAACTCTAGATTTCTCCTTGCTTAATTGATTTTTTTTGTCCTAACAACTGATCACATTATTTGTTAACTTCTATTTTAATAAGTTCATAATTAATTGTTTTATTCATCCATTTCCTAATTAGCTTGCCAATTGATCTTGACACTTTCTGAAGTGTCATCTGTATTGTGTAGCTTATTATAATCTTTATTCTTGATTCTCATCTAATAGGGAGCTGTTATGTATCTCTTCTTCTATTTCCTATTTTCAGCAGACATATTTTATTTTTCCTTTTTCTTTCACTTTTGTTTTTTTTTCTGTCCTGCAAATGAAATTTCCACCTCTGCTCTTCTCCCAGGTAAGATTTGCTAAAATACAGTCCATTACCATTTCCTTCTCATGCACCCTTTTTCAGTATCATCATGCCTTTATTAGCAGTCCTGTATTTCACATCTCTGTGTCCAACAAAAGCATTATATAGGACTGACTCTCACTGAACAAGATGGGAGTTCTTTCTTACTAAGGATCATGTGCTCCTTAACAGGATCTTTCAAACAGCTTTCTCCTTATTCTGTAAATTTCCAGGCCTGTTAACACTGAACCAGATTTTACTGCTCAGGCATTGTCACTGAAAAAAAAGTATTCTTTTCATTCCAGGTGGACTTTTCTGTTTTGCTTTTGTTAGACATGAAAATAAACTCAGTGGGACTGCTCTATAAGTGTGGTTGCTATAAATATGGATGACAGGATCTTGACCTGTTAATGACAATAAACACTTTAGCAAGCAGATTAGCATCATAACAATTTGATGTCTGTTTTAAAGACAAATTTGTGTGCAAGAAGCCCCAAACTTTTGGACTTTTATTCTTCAATGTGACAGGTTATGCCTGGTTCTACTGAGACAGGCTATCTCTGTTTCTGCTGAGTTCTATCATCTCTTATTTACTTGCTTGCCTTCAACTGTCTGGAAGCTTCCAATCTGCATTCTTTTGGTTTATTGTTAGGTCATTCTTGAGTCACAGATTATGTTTTTCTTCCATCTTCATGTAGCAGTAACACCAAGACATTTTGGAATGTGACTTGATTTCTAGGTGCTCTGCAATGTAAGATGGAAGTAAGAATGATTGATTTGCTCTTCTCTCAAGGAGTTTGGAAGATATGCATTCTGCATCACATGTTACAACAAATAAATAGATCTTGGAAATGCATCTAGCAAGGCAACAAAAAATATTTTTGCATATTTTTGGAGAAAGATGTCAGACCTCAGGCTCTTTTCCACGGGCATTTTTACATTACTTTGATTTAATTAACTTCAACAAATTTAAGTTCTGCATTTACTAAACTGATGTCTTAGGGAATTTGACAGTTATAGTACATAATGGCTTATATTTTAATATAAAGATAGCCATAGAAGGTCCCAAAATAATGAAATTACTTCTCCCTAAAATGTAATTCATTTTCTGGAGTAGGTAATTTTTAATGTTTTGCTTCTAGCCTTGTAATAAAAAATTACATGTGCCTCATTTTCTGTCTATTAAATGTCTAAATGAATGGACAGTGCTGTGATTTTATCAAGCAGAATATATTTCACCTGCCTTCTTTGGAAAGTACTTGACTTCTTTTAGTGACTGCCAGGTCTCAGGCAGTCCTTTTCAGTCTGTATTTTCATTCTGATCCTGTAATGAGTTACGACTGAGCAGATATCATGTGCAGCCCACGCATTTGATTTGCAAGATCAAAGCTTAATGAGAGATAGGTGGGAATGATTCTTCTGTCTCACAGAAATTGCCAGTGTTCCTTGTGTTCCTCACATGCTTTTTTGGGTAGATCATGTGAAATTATTAGGGAGGGATAAAAAGCAAAGAAAGTTCAGCACAGATAAAATGACAATGGCAAAAGCACTCTATTGGGGTCAGAGACCACACATTCAAATCATGAATTGCTATGAAATGAAGAAAAAACGCAGGCAAAACCCCCCAAACAACAACAAACCCTCCCAAAACCACACACAACACAAAAGCCAACCCTTCCATCCCCCTTAATTTTTTCACAATTTCATATGAAAAGACCAGTTTGCTGCAGAGACATTTAGACATTTCAACCTATTTTACATTACCTACAGACTGATGACTAGAACTTCCATAATGATTTTAAGTAGCATATTACATAAACACAAGAACAGAACAGGAAGAAACTACAAATGTTTTGTATTAAAAGCTATATCGAATAACATTTTTTGCTGTAATCGGAGACAGATACCTGAGCTAGCTTAACTCCACAGGTTTGAATTCTGTGGAGCAGCTGAACAGAGGCACAGTTGCATTTTATCTTTCAAAGTTCTTCAAAAGTTTCTGCATTTTCATGTCAAAACAGAGAAGGGAAACTACGATTAATAGTTGCTGGGTTTCTCCTGTCAGAAAAAGTAATGCTTGTAACATATATATAAATGTGAAAGTTTGCTGAGCTACTTTGATCTAATTACCTGCTGAGACTGAAGTGCGCAGATGGCAAAGGTTTTAAAGTAATGGTAATTACTGTGCAAGGCAGTTCTGTTTATGGGGAATCATTCAGATTACTTTAAGAACATAGACATACCAAGAAGACAGAGCAAAAATATTTGGATACATTACAGAGATAAAAACGTAGACAAAAGCTTAAAAAAATTCAAGATAAACATAAGAGATTTAAAAAATGCCATGCTTACAGAAGCTGAATTACCATATACAATAGCATGATCCTAAATTAGAAATTATCGTAATCATTGTTATTACAGGGGAATCTAGAAGCTTCAGCCAATCTGGTTGCTGACAATGATATTCTCCTCTCCTAATGTTTGCCATCCAATCTAAGGCTAGCTGTAGGTGTAGACACCCTCCCTCAACCCCATAAACCAATGGAGAGACACAGCAATCTCCAGAGGTTGAGTCCCTCTACCTGTCTTCAAATGGAACCTTAGGATGAGCTGAAGGTGGTGAGCTTAGAGTAGATGCTTAAATTTTAGGCAGATAAAATTAAGAAAGGATAGAATAGAATAGAATAGAATAGAATAGAATAGAACAGAACATTTCTGTTGGAAGGGACATATAATGGTCATCTAGTCCAACCGCCTGACCAGTTCAGGGCTGACCAAAAGTTAAAGCATGTTGTTAAGGGCATTGTCCAAATGCCTCTTAAACACTGGCAGTCTTGGGGCATTGACCACCTCTCTAGGAAGCCTGTTCCAGTGTTTGACCACCCTCTCAGTAAAGAAACCCTTCCTAATATCAAGTCTGAACCTCTAGTGCAGCTTTGAACCATTCCCCCATGTTCTATCCCCGGATACCAGAGAAAAGAGATCAGCACCTCCCTCTCCGCTTCCCCTCCTCAGGAAGCTGTAGAGAGCAATGAGGTCACCCCTCAGTCTCCTTTTCTCCAAACTAGACAAGCCCAAAGTCCTTAGCTGCTCCTCACAGGACATTCCTTCCAGCCCTATCACCAGCTGTGTTGTCCTCCTCTGGATGCATTCAAGGACCTTCACAGCCTTCTTAAATTGTGGGGCCCACAGTACTTAAGGTGAGGCCACACCAACGCTGTGTACAGCGGGGTGATCCCCTCTTTTGACCAGCTGGTTATGCTGTGTCTGATGCACCCCAGGATGCGGTTTGCCCTCTGGGCTGCCAGAGCACACTGCTGACTCCTACTGAGCCTGCTGCCGACCAGCGACCCCAGAGCCCGTTCTGCAGGGCTACTCTCCAGCCACTCCTCTCCCAGTTTATACTTGTGTCCAGCATTACTCCATCCTAGGTGCAGGATCCACTATTTGTTCTTGTTAATTTTTATGCCATTGATGATTGCCCAATGCTCCTATCTATTTAGGTGCCTCTGCAAGGCCTCTTGTCCTAAGAAGAATCCCACTCCACTATAATATATGAACAGAGGGACATTCTTACCCTTATGGGTTTGTAATCTAAATGAACAAGATTAATAACAAATGAAAGCAGAAGGAAATGTTATCCTCCCTGCATGCACATTAGCAACTGATTGATAATGAGAAATCTGCCCTGCTGTGACAGGTGTTATGAGGCCTGTGTAACCTCTCAGTAGAGCCACTGACATTGAGACTTGTGAGAGACTTTAAATTTACAACTTCCATCTCAAAACAGTCAGGCATACATTTGAAGAATGTATGTGTTTATTGTCATATTAACATTATTAAAAAAAAATTACTCTATGAAAGAGAATGTGAGCTAAACAAAGGGGTTAAGTGGATTACTTTGGAAGATTTATTTGCCATTTCATGTCAATAATATTCAGAAGGGCTTTTCTGAAGGGTAAAAATACCCAGATCTACTATTTTTAATCATCACTTTAAGAAGGGAATTACTGAAATAAGTGGCTGTAGTCAATGTCATTATCTACATGTGAGAATGGGGTCATAATAACACCTCAGAGAGGAAAGGATGTTGTTAGGATGGGTAAAATGCAGCTGCAGTTGGAGATGTTTACTGTTACATTCTACTGACTCCCTACTTAACAGATACTTTCAAGGGCTAAGGGAGAAACAGGTAAAATGACTCTAGGGCCTTGTGTTATCAGTACACTCCTGCTGGCTAATTTAAAGCTGTCCTGGTTTATGTCTGTGTGTCACTACTGTGCCTGCAGAGTGGAATACCCTAAATAAGTATGTGACTGATGCCATGTTACAATATGCTTCTCTGGCCAGGAGTCAGGTAGTATAAATCAGCGTAGCTTGACTGAGTTAAAGAATTGTATAGCATTGGATATGGTACTAAGTGAAATTAAATTACCAAGCCTAAAGGCTAAACCCATTACACCTTAGTACAGACCATACTAGAGTTGAGTGCATATAATAAGTAGGCATGTGAACATTTTTTCCAGGGTGTTGTCTGGAAAGGTCTACTTGCAAAGTGACCAGGCAGTGATTTCTGTCACTGAGAGACAGAGAGCAGCTAAATGATACAGCATCTTACAAGAAAAATACAGCTGTTCAATCTGTGCTGCACGAAATTAACTCCTTCCTAAAGGCAGGATATAAGACTAGAATTTCTGATGACTTTATATAATTTCAGAGCAGGATGGTTCAAGTATTAGCCTTCAGAATGACTAAGAACCACCATTGCTATTCTTCCTGTGGATTCTTTTATTAAGGACTTTTTTTTTTTTTTTTACGTTGATGGAGAGGTTCTTATCATTAGAAACATACCTAAGGTGCACGTGTTTTTTCATGTGCCTTAGAGCACAGAATCTCAGAGCTTACAGGCTGTTGGTAAACAGGTTATTTCTTAAAGTCAGTTTATCATCCAAATGCCTCTCATGGCATGGCAGTGCTGCATATTTACAAGATCTTGATACTTTTGCTGAGTTATTGATGTTTACACACTTATAAATTTTTATAACCACCTCTCCTGTAAAGAAATAGATGATTATTTAAAAATAAATCTTACATATTAATATCTATTAACTCAATTGAAACATTTCTGTTATTTATAAATTCTTTATTTAGTATCAGCAAAAGTGTAATACTGTCTTTAAGACATACACTTCCCTAAGTGATCTTCCTGATTTCTTTAATCTTCTCTGTCAGCTATTAGTATAATGGTTATCAGCGCAGAATGGGCCTTCCATAAGACTATTAAAACTGGTATTTGCCCATGCAAGTGGAAAGGGGCGGGGGAGTGCGCAAACTGGCTATACTTTCCAATATGCTTGTCATACTTTTTGGTGAGCTAAAGAGAATGTGCTTGCATAGACAGCATAGTGTGGAAACAGTCTTGAGTAGCAGGAATTTCTACTTAATTTATTTTATTGCCAATTAACAGAAAATTCTGATCACTAATTCAGATATTGAGAAAAAGAAAACATAAAAAGTTAAACATTTAAGTAAACATCTTTCCTTTCCATTCCCAGTGCTCAGCTTCAGCCACTTATCTCAGTCTCAGCTTCCCTTGTTTTCAGTCACTTCATCCCAGTTCCTTGGGGAGGCACAGGAGGTTGGAGTCACAGGCATATTGGCTTCTTTCTGCCGCTGACTCTTTCTTCTCTCCCTCCACTGATCCATGCATCTTAGCATCTTAACGTCCCTGCCCCAGTGTGGGTCACCCATGGCTGCAGTGCCTCAGGGGTGTCCCTGTGTGTGGGTCACCTGTGAGCTGGAATTGGCTGTGACTGGCACTCAGCAATTCACGGCCTTCCCCACACAGCAGGCCCCTTTGACTTAAACCCTGCCATTTATGCTCAATATGTTTGGAGCCCTTTAACCTGGCTGCCAGAAACTAGTAAGGTTTACTCGGCAAAAGATAAACCTCTGATGGGTCTGTTCTCTAAGATGGTCTCTCAGTATTTGTTGTCCCATGCCTATAAGCAGGATACGAGATAAAATGGATCTTCCTCGATTCGAAAGTGGCAACTCCTATGTAGAACTAAAAATCATGATGCGATTCTCCAGCTCTTTTTAAAGAAACACAAATGCTACTTGGCTATACACTGTCATTTTTTCTCCTGTCTAGATCTTTAAGATTGTTTTTCTCCTTATGTTCCGTGAATATTTTCTACACTGCATTATTCTTGAAATTCCATAATCACCTTATTGTTATGTGGTTGTAGAGAAACATCAGTAAACAACAGACCTGATTTTAGTAGAAAGACTTTAGCTGGATTCAAGAGAACTGCTTTCAATCATATTAGAGCCCTAGAAAGCCTGTTTCTCAAGAACAGGTCTTCAAAATTATGTTTGTGGACTGGAACATGGAACAGAAGATGGTTAAGGAATCTTCTTTAGCATTGCAATAAAATAATTTCAGTGTATTAAAGTTAGGCCAAATACTCAGACACTGATTTTGGTGAACATCTATGGCTACAGACATACTCTAAAACAGATCCAGTTTCTCCTGGAGAAAACATTTTCATTTAACTCTTTTTTAACACAGCAAGCGTCTTCCATGAGGAAGGAATAACAAGAGGGTGATATGAAAATCTAAAATGCTATTCAGCTTAATAACAACACTGTAGTAAAATTTAAACCACAAATACTGAAAAAGCAAATTTCCAAAGTGTGTAGAACGTTCCTGCTACAGCAGTGAACAAGGTCTAATAAATGCACCAATCTCGTTAAACTGTCTAGATTTATATTAATCTAAAATCATGACCTGAATAATGACACATTTTAATGCAAATTGAAAATTTATTCCAAACTTAACATAAATATAAGATTTATATCCTTTTAAAAAGTTCATTCTGTTCACAGGGGGTTGCAGGCTACCCAGCTGCAGTGTATAATTGTGTTCCTGGGGTTTTCAGATCCCAGAAGAATAAATATGTATTTTAATCAATTATAGACCAGTGCACAAAGTAAATACTAATATAAAAAAGACAAATACTAGTAGAAATGCAAATATGTTTTCCCTTGGCTATCATAGCTGATTTTGTTTAAGATATAATTCACGTTAAAATATAAAGCTGCTAATTAATCAAAAGCTTTTATTCTTATGTCCTAATATTAGAAACTAATTTCTAGCATTTTGTGGATTTATTCATAGTTAATTTTTAAACATTAAAATTTGCCTCCAGTATGTGAGGGGAAAAATCAGAGAACTAGAGGCGAGATGGCAGTTTTCACTCTTTTCTATTAAAACAGCAAAAATTACTGTTTGGAAGAATAACAAATAATTCTGAAATTAAACCAGTTTTTCACAGTTGTTTATTTAATATGCATGTACTATGTACATTTAGTTTTGTAGGCAAACAAAACTATATTCACTATTTCTCTTGCTTGATTTTGCTCTCACCCCCCTATCTTCTGCTTTTCCTGCAAATATAAAACCAGAGGAGTAGTTGTTTAATGACAAGCTCCTACTCACTTTAATGGGATCAATGCCTGGTGCATTGTGCCTTTCCTGATAGCTGCATTTCAAGGCATAAATAGATCTTCCGAGTCCGGTAGATCAACAGTGGAAGAGCTTCTCCTTGCAGATGAAGAGAAAGTTTATATTATCTCCAGTATATTTTATCTCTATACCCTCCTTTAAGACAATCATTCAGAGCAGTGGCAGGTAGGGCTTGAGCCAGTGGGGAAACATATTGTTCTATTGTTAAGACAACTGCAGGCAGTTGTCTTAAGATCTCATGTACACTTTATGTATTGAAAGAGAAAAAAGAACTCATGAGGAAGAGCTTAGAGATTGATAAATTCATGTGCGCCAATAGGAAGAAGTGAGGAAGAACTAAAGTTCTTGCTTACTGGAAGTTGTAGTGGGTTAGCCCCAGCTGGCAGCCAAGCACACACACAGCTGCTCACTCACTGCTGCCCCTCCACCCCCAACAGGAGAGGGCAGAGAATATGAAGAGTGAGGGTGAGAAAATTAATGGGTCAAGATGAAAGACAGGGAAATCACTTACCAAGTATGGGTAAAACAGACTTAGGGAATTTAACTTAATTCATTGCCATTTAGTACAAATATTTAATTACCGATTTGGATATTGGGAAACAAACAAACAAGCTAAAAAGAAAAACATTTAAAACACTTAAGGAAAACCATCTTTCTCGCCCTTTCCTGGCCTCAACTTCACTCCAGACACCTCTCCTCCCCCCTTGTTATTGTTGCAGGTTTCACTCAGTCCCTTCCGAGAAGCAACAGTGGTGGAGAAGGTTAGGGTCTGCAGTTTCTCTCTGCTGCTCCTTCCTTTTCACTCTTTTCCTATGCTCTGGCATGGGCCACAGTCACTGCTGGGAAGTATCTGCTCCAGTGTCAGCTTCTACACAGGCTGCAGTTCCTTCAGGGGTGCCTGCTCCACCATGGAGCACCTCTTTCTCCTCTGACCTTGGTGTACCCTCTATCACTTCTCACTCTTATTGTTCTCTTCTCCTCCCACCACAGTGTTTTCCTCCATTTCTTAAATATGTTTTCCCAGAGGCACCACCAGCTTTTCTCATAGGCACAGCTGTGTCCTGTGGTGGGTCCATTGCAGAGCCAGCTGGAACTGGCTGTGTCTGGCATGGGGCAGCCCCCAGTTTCTTCTCACAGAGGTGACCCCTGCAGCCCCCCCATTACCAAAACATTGTCATGGATGCCCAATACAGAAGCCTATTAAAAATGTGCATTAGAAAGATGTGGTCTTATGATTTGCAAATCAAGAGATTTGACTAGTCTTTTTTTATGCAAAAAACCCGCTCTGTAAATTAAAGCAAAAAAATGTTGCCTTATGTGGCAAATAATGTGTGATGAATAAAAGAAGTAAATAAAGTTGTATGAGGACTGCTCTGCCATCAATACAAACTTCTAAATGAAAGATGGATGATTCACATAAATAAGATGGAGAAATAAAATTTATTTGATTTTCTAGAGCATTTACCGTAGTGTTAAGCTGTTCTATCACTTCATGCATCTGAGGACATGGGAGAGGAAGAATAAGAAAACCAGATTAATTACGTTGAAACTGAGAAAGAGGCACTAATTATTTCTGGATGGTCAACCATCTACTCCAGTTTGGATCTTTGCCAACACATAGAATAATTTGAGAAATATATTCAGAACCATATAAAGGATTTTGAATATTGCCATTTAATGGCTTCCTTAAACCCACTTTTTATAGCTGTGAATAGCATACATCTTTCCACTTCTATGAGTTACTCATTCTTATAATATTTGTTACATTGACATTCTATTGCAATTTTTTTAAGCAAAATTTGGACATTGTTTACATACAATATACCAACATAATTCCAGGATATATGTACAAATTGGTATTTCTGAACACTTTATAGTGCATTATATTTTTTCATGGTTAGTCATGACGACTTAATATAATCTTTCTCTCAAATCCAATTTTCATGGCATCATTCTCAGTGGAAATCTGGGGATGTGACATTTGGCCCTTCTGACTTTCAGTTGCTTCACCAGGGCCAGAATTCTATCCCTCACTTCTATTATAAACAGGGTTAATAAGGACAGAAAGTTTAGACTTTGAAAAGACTAAGCTGAATTATTATCCCTACAAAAATTCAAATTAAAGTGAATATATGGTGGTCTTAAGTTTATTACATCTTTAACTGTGGGTCTGGGGGAATTGTGAAAAATATGTGAAAAAGAAAGCTTCTAAATAAAAAAATATTGACATATCTTTGTTTCCTACTCAAGTGTCTTGATTCTCCCTAGGAAATTCCATCTCCCCAGATCGTTACCTTCAACTATTGTCATCTGCTCAAAGGACTCTATCTCACCAGGAACCATAAGAAAATGATAAATTAAAGTTTGTAGGACCAGTTTGCTTCCTGGATAAAAGCCTGGTGAACAAAGGGTAGTGCTACAAAGTGAACATAAGCTAGCGTTCTGAGTATGTGCGTGGCTTGTCTACGGTAAATGAAGCATTATGCTGAAATTCAATAGCACAGAGGTAGGTCAGTGACCTACCATTGCATACAGTGTGTAATGGAGAAAATGGATATTTTTAAATGAAATCATTTGATTAGTGAAGCAGTAATGTGTAGATAAATGGGGTACAAGAAGGCTGTATGGGATTTTTCAATATGCAAGTATTTTTCATTACAAAGCCACCTTGCTACTCAACAATAAAAACAAAATTATAAGAGCCAAATCTATTTTTCATTTTCATACTACTTGTTCTTTATTTTATTTTAATTTTTTTGTATGAGACTATAATGTTCGTGAAATTATGGAGCCAGGTGCATAGTTTTATAGGTTTTAATGTGTAGAACTATAAGGAAACTTAAATACAAAGCTCTGAACAAATATAATCTGACCCGCACTGTGGCCTCCCTTCCAATCATCACTCATGTTCACTGCAGTGCAAATGCTAACATGCACTTCAGGCACACAAGCATTACACAGATTTGACTCACTCAACACTTCTGTTGACTGATATTGATCCAAAACTCAATGAAATCAGTGGAAAGAGTTGCACTTACTTCAAGGGATATTTGGTCAGCTCCAGAGCTGCTGACTGCTGCCTTCCAAGCAAGAAGACTGTTGGGTGCTGACGGCAGCCCACCAGTTAGGATTGTGTCCTGTGCATCTAAAGAGGATGTTATGCTCCACAGTGTCCTGGATTGAAATGTGTGTGATCAGGCCAGAGAAGGGGTGCAACCTAGCTGGAGTGTGTAAGGTGTAGAATGTCTTTCTCCGCTCCTAACCCATATGTCAACTGCCTCTTCCCTCACACCAGCCAGAACACATAGTGGTAAAGCACCACTGGTGATGGATTTCAGTCCAGCTACAAGTGCATTTTGTCCCTTCTACACTTTTTTTGGACCCTGGGACAACGCCCCTGTTCAAATGTCTGAAGCTTGCCACATTTTATTTGGGGTACCACACAGACTCCATAATTTCGGTGTGCTGTGCTAAATACTGTGCAGTTTGGGCACCCAAGAACTGTACTTGCCGTTATCCGTTTATCCTCCCGAACTACCTTGTTCTACCTGCTGTTCAAGACAAGACAGTGCATCAGTCTGGGCTCCTGTGGACTGTAATTACTTGTTTTCCTAAGATTCTGCGTGGAATGGTAAATCTTTGCATCCTAGTCCTCAGAAAACTTAGGCCCATCCCCACAAAACCATGTAGATGTCCCACTCACATTGGTGTTGGAGGAACTTTGACACTAATGCATCTCTGTGGACCAAGCCATAAATTGATATGAACATTTCATATCTCACTGAAATCAGAAAACAACACCCTAAGAACTTAATTCTATTAAATGTTTCATGGAAATTTCATCCTCCCTGTGACACCAAGGTGCTAAGGGGAGGAAGCTAATTTTCTGTAGATGTTCTACCCTGAAATGCCAGCAACCTTAAACCTGGATTCTTTTTGGTGTGGTGTGAGCAATTACTGCAAAATGTTATATACATGCTGTACTGAAAATTTCACTAAATAACACATAAAGAGTAAATTTTAAACCCAGAAAATATTACAGACAATGAAATCGCTTAAGAAAGTTGATTCAGATAAAATGTTTCATTACCATCTAGGATCTTTCCATTAGGTCTTTCCCTCCCATAGCTCTCAACCTTGTCCGATTTCAGGTCTGCTGAGAGTGATTGCAGGCTCTTTGCTTCATTTCAAAATTTAGCTTCGGAGGTGTTCTCTACAGGGGGCTTCACAGAGATCTGAATCAGGCTCTTACCTGTAGAAGCAATCACTTGAAAAATAGCTTAACTATTTAAAAAATGTAGTGGAAACCAAAAGTATACAGCTAAAGCAAGGATCTATCTGATTGTTCCCTAAGGGTTAATGGATGTTCAAATGTGGTGAAAGGAGAAAAAACCAAGCCCTAGTTTCCCCAGTCTTTTAAGTAGGACACTTCTGTCTGTGATATGGTAAAATTCTTAACCTATTGGAGTCTCTGTCAACATGGATACTAATTTTCTAGTTGTACTAATGCTGCTTTAGTAATAGGGCTTGAGTCTTGACTTGGTAGAAGAGTGCCAATTACTTTCTAAAGGACTTATAGAATTGAATTTGAGGATTTTTTTTCTCTCTCTCTCAAAAGAGTGAAATAAAAAACCTGAAAGTTTCTGATAAAATGAAAAAAGCACACTTACTTTTTAAAAATAATCTTGGGTTTAAAAAGAAAACTAATAGGTATTATTTATTAGCCATTTTAATTTAAAAAATATGTAAGTAAGAAGTTTTTCAGTTAACTCTTCTTGACTTACTTCTACAGTGTTCCATGTTATACGCAATAAAGAAAGGGAAGGATATGATTTTACAGTCTGACTTATGTGTCTTTGGAGGAGGGGAAATGATATCTTCATTCCTCTCGCCTACCCTTTTAATGCTTTAAACTGTTATTCACCTGAGCTCAGGGAGACCTAGTCTGCTGACCCTCCTGCAAGCTACAAAAAGGTAACATGCACCTTGCTCACTGGCTTCCCAATTCTCATTTAAAGTCTGAAGAAGTAGAGCTGTAGTAGATAGAGCAAGGAAATGTGGGAGTTGGCCCATGAGGTCCATACACAAGCACCACATAGGATTTCACTGAGAAATTTATTTGAATATTGCATCCAATATGGTTAGAAAAAGTCCCAGCTGTGTTTAATTACTACTGAAGTTGTAGCCCCAGTGCATCTGGAACTGTTCTCTGGCACTGAGGCCAAGTGGTGTGGAGCAGCTGCATACATGGTATTAAATTCCCTAATACTAATTCCTACAACGTGCCCACTGGGAACGGTTCCTGGTTTATGTCGACTCCCAAACCCTGCCTGAGATTGTGCTTTGCAAGACTGCTAGTTAAGTTGGGTCAAACTGTGTCAGGGATCATTCCAGCAGTTTAAGAGTACAGATCAAACTCCAGCACATGGAAACATTCCCTGACATGGTTTAATATAAGAGATAAGACATATCCTATTAGGCTTTGTTAAACTATTTTCTTTCCCCTGTTTAATAAACATTATTAGGTGAAGTATTTACTTTTCATGTTTCTATTAAGTAGCAAAGTGCGATTGAATTAATAGGATTCTTGAAACATTGATTTTAATGTCATTTCGGAAAATAAGGATACTATGTGGAAAAATATTGTATAGTATTTTTCAGAAAAAGGATAATTGAATATTTGCTACTGTTTTATGTAATAAGAATATATTTTTCTGATTAATTCTTCAAGTTGTAAAATAAAGTGTATGGTGATATTTTGCAGAACAACAATGTATACTGTTCTGTGTAAATATCCATGCTGCAGCACATAAAAATGATGATGTTGCAGGTGTAATTGAGGTGAAAATAATCTCTTTCTACAGGCAATTACAGAGAAGCTTAAGGAAGACATTATCAGATTGAGTTCAGCTGAAAAAGTAGGTTTCTGTACTGCTGGTAAGTATCTACGATGCCTGTGAGTTGTAGGGAGTTGTTTTTGTTTTTTTTTTAATAATCCGCTTAGACACCTAAGTGTCCTAGACTAACTCCAGTATTTTGCTAGGACTGGGCAATTTGAACAGAAAACCAACAAGAAATGGACTGAAACACAAGAACAGAAACCAGTAGTAGCATCACTTGAAATTTCTTTCATATAATGACAGGAAGCCACTGAGTGAAAAGTAAGAGGATACAATGATTCAAAGTTCTTGGGGAGGTTAGGCTGGGGGTGATAGCACAGCTCTCCATAGTGCAACTTCACAAGAGCATCGCACTGCAGTGAGTGGCCTGTAACTCTGAATGATAGTGCAACACAGAACATGAGAAATAACTATATTCTTTGTAGGTTTTTGCTGAAAGTTTACTCACTGTAAGAACTGAAGCTTCAGGTCCTGATGCTAGCACTGTCATATGAAACTGATATATTTACAAGGATTTGAAACCTGATCCCTGTCTGTGATATTATTGCTCTATTTATTTATGTGCTAACATTAACACTGATCACTCAGAGTAAGGCCATGCAGTTGGGTAGGAAAGGAAAAGTTTAAAAGTTTATTCTCTTTATAGGGAATAAACATTCTCTGTTCACGCTGCCATATCTCTGCTCAGTGCTTTCTTGTTAAGGGAATAAAAAATGTAACACCTTAGTCATCCTCTCATTTTTTTTATTATAAATACATTTATTTTCAGTAGGAAAATATGCTATTTGTAGCAGAGACAGTCTTGATGAATAATTTTGTATTCTACATGTACTTTAATTATTACTTCCAGTCTAAAACTGACTTTCTACAGCTACTATGAGCAAGTAACATCTATCTTTGTTTCCTTGATCATGCCGTCCAAATATCTTTTTATTGAACATCATCTAATTTGGAGTGCTAGAATTAAAAGGGTTCACCTTTAGAGGAGCAGGACTAACCTCTCACATTAAGGGAGTTTGATTTTGACTAAAGTTTCTGTCTTTTGTAACAAATTACCCAAACGGAATTGGCCAGCTAAAAGGAAGGATAGTGAACAGATGTTATCACTGGAGACCACTGTGCAAGAGTAGCTCCCAGGCGGACATTTACCAAATAATTTCAAGTTATTAATACAGCCAAATATATAGGAATAGATGTATGGACATTAATCTATTTTGAATAGACTGAGATAAAAAAAAAAGGTGACTTAAATTGCTGAAAAGTTAACTTAGTCTGAGTTACTTTCTTGAGTCTTCTTATGTTAATAAGCAAGCCATCTCCTGTTCAGTGTGATCCAACAATTCTGCTCTCTGCATATCTGCACTGTTGCAATACATGTGAGCCCTAGTGATAGACATTGGCATTGATAGTGCTGTTGGCTGCACAGTAAGAACACGAAGTGCTCCTATTATATTCAGTATTGCAAGTGTGTATGTTGCAATGCCTATGAATGCCTGTTAACATTGTAATAGCTACTAGCATGCTTTGTAGGAGAAAAAGTTTTAGGTTTTAGAAGAAGGTTTATACTTCAAAAGTTGAATTCTTTTAGCGTATAGATGCTGAAAAGAGGCATCCAGAACAAGAAAAATCGAGGGAAGTGTTCATAGAAGAGAATTAGTATAAAATCAATGAAGTTTTCCCCTGCACTGCTTGATTCTGGTTTTAACCATTAGCTACAAATTCAACTTCATTTGAGCAACACGAAGCAGAGAAAAATAAAACCCAAGTTTAATCAAGTCAGCCCAAAGAGAGGTGACATAATTATGGTTATTAACTTGCCATGTTTGTATTAATGCAGCTGTAGATCAGCAAATAGATGGTAAAAGCACCTTTCCTGAGAAAGCTGTTTCCCTGGTGCTCAAATTCTCTTCATGCTGAGGTTGCTACTGTCAGGTGCTGTATAGTGAGATGTTCAGATTAGATTTCTCTCTCAAAATCTGCAAGGTTAAAAAAAAATCATAGAGCTTAAGCATATGCATTATTTTCTTTCTGTTACTTTACACATACTGTAGTGAATACATTTCTTATTAAAGTACTTAATTTTCTGAATTTATTTGCTGCCCTCTCATATAGAATTTTCAGTAAAATTTTTAACAGTACATGTTTATGTGGGGCAAACTTCTTGAACTCCTCTTGGTCCACAGCTCACAACTGTTGTAATACTAATGGAGCTGATGAAAGTGGGAATAAAGCTGCTTTCCAATACAATTCTGGCTTGTTAGTACCTGGTATAATACGGAGTGCTCTAAATGCTATTGTAATTTGTGCCTGTCGGGCCTACATGAGCTCTTCTAGCATCTAAAGGACAGTGGAAAGCAGAGTAATTAACACAGCTGCTCTGCAGGAACTCTAGAAGTGCTGAACTCTTTCACATAGTGAATTCATATAGTAGCCATTTAGGTCAATTTTAGAGTTGTTTTTTAATACCCAAGCCATAGAGCAAACTCAGTGCAGATCATAATTTAGCACTAGAGATCCTTTCCTTTAATATTCACAGTCAGGAATTTCTTTCAGCTTGCACTAAAGAAAATGGTTATGTGCATGAGTTAGAAGAGATTGTGCTCCAAGCCACCTACTTCAATTATAGTCTGAGTGTTTGTATGTGAAATTAGTCATCCATGGTATTGTAGTATTCTGGCATTCATATCTTTCAGGGAAGTCTCATTGCCTAGGAATAGTTGCTAACTTAATAAATTAATCATGTCTTCAGTTAGCTATGGCATTACTTCATTATGCATTCGTGAATTTGGATTCCTCTTTCCCTTAATTTAAACTTTTTAATTTTTTCCCATGGGCAAAAAGTTGAAAACAAATACCAAATCACTGAATCATAATTATCCTGTAAATTAAGTGAATGAAGGTTAATTGGAACTTCTTTTCACAAAAGAAGTATCTCCTTACAAGACACATGATGAGATTCAGAGTGTCCATTGTATTACTTAAAATGGGACATGATACGCTTCTGTGTTGAAGAAACTGATGAGAAAGAGCTACCTCTTATTCACTAAATACTCTCCTTTCAGAGTGAAATTTCCCTTGATATGTGCATGCAAAAAGGAAGTATTTCAGCCTGAAAATCTAGTGCCAGCTTCCCACCTAAGCTATGGTAAGATTGCCAGTGGAGGCAGAGGGATGTTTAAGACGTGCCTGGCCACTAGCTGCTGCTTCTGCTTCTCTCTTTCTAGATAAAACACTGTTCTATCTAAGTTGTATTTATATAAAGAAGTTATGGTATCCTTCTAGGAATCTGGAGGTCTTGCTTAATTTCTCTCTTTAAGTCTCAGGCAATTCAAACCTGCAATGTTCTACTCAAAAAAAGACTGTACAATATTGTAGAGGGAGGACAGACTGGGAGTGGAGTAGAGGACTTTCCCTATCAACCTATGCCAGAGGAAAAGCAGGCTAGCAGGAGACTGATTTTATTATCCAATGATCAGAACGTTCATCTTAAAAAGGGAAGCAGGTCACAGGCTCCCTGGGTTTTTCTGAATTCTTTGTTTTGTTCTTCTTTTCTCTGGTCCATTTTTTTCCAAATTAAAATGTGCAGGCAGTCCTGTGAGTGAAGACCAAATTCTAGATTTTCTCTCCTTGCCTCTTGTTGCAGTTTAACCCTGGTAGGCAGCTCAGCCCCACACAGCTGCCCAATCACTCCCCTCACAGTGGGATGGGGGAGAGAATCACAAGGGTAAAAGTGAGAAAACTCATGGGTTGGGATAAAGACGGTTTAACAGGTAAAGAAAAATCTGCACACGCAAGCAGAGCAAAACAAGGAATTTGTTCACCACTTCCCATTGGCAGGCAGGTGTTCAGCCATCTCCAGGAAAGCAGGGCTCCATCACATGTAACAGTTACCTGGGAAGACAAATGCCATCACTCCGAAGGTCCCCTCCTTCCTTCTTTTTCTCCCGGCTTTTATTGCTGAGCATGGTGTCCTATGGTCTGGAATATCCCTTTGGTCAGTCAGGGTCAGCTGTCCCAGCTGTGTCCCCTCCCAACTTCTAGTGCCCCCCCAGCCTGCTCGCTGGTGGGGTGGGGTGAGGAGTAGAAAAGGCCTGGACTCTGTGTAAGCACTGCTCAGCAGTAATGAAAACATCCCTGTGTTATCAACACTGTTTTCAGCACAAATCCAAACCAGCCCCATACGAGCTACTGTCAATCAGTTGAAAACAGTGCACATCTAACCACCCTAACTACTAATGAGCAGGCAGACTCATTGCTCAATTAGTATTTAATAATCCCACGTAGCCTGGAACGTCTTAGCAATATGAACCAAGGCTCTTCTGATCAACCTGGTGGTCCTGCTCTTTGCTGTTTTTAATGGAATTCATCTTTCTCGAGAGATGCTAGCCACAGCTGTACATAGGTTTTCAAATACATTTTTTTCTTTTACAAATGCCTGTTTATGCTTTGGTTTTGTACTTAATACAATTTTTTGATTGAATTTTCCCTCTTCTGGCTATCACACTGGTGGATCATTGTCATTGTATGACTGATTAACATATATGAGGTATTTCTCTCATGCTTTAATGTCATGATCCTTATGTGACAGCAAAAGCTCTTTCTAACACTGTTTACATTTGTGATATTGTAATTTCTAATGATTTATTTAATCTCATTTCTATTTTTCCGTTCTTTAAGATTATCTAAGTTTTATTGTCTCATTCAGCCTGATCTATATTGACTATGTTTCCTATTGTCTTTTTTATTGGGCAAATTTAATCAGGATATGCCCATTCTAAGCCACTTTGGTAAATTATTTATATTTATGATTTATCAGGCAATAAAATCATGTGTTTTTTTGCTTTGTTTTGTTTTATTGTTTGTTTGTTTGGTTGCCTTTTTTTCACTATAATCCTTTTATTTACCATGCTAAGGAGTATGCTTTGAAAATGTCTCATACATTTGAAGACGTCTTTCCAAACAGAATACACTGTTCTCAAATAGGAATCACTGAGTGAAAGCAAAAAAGTAAAATTTGGCAAGACAGACCAGAGAATTCTGCTGGTGCTCATGTTTTGGAGACTATTCTTCCCTACCATGCACAGCAACACTACTAAGCCTCGGAGCTGGAGCATGTATGTTTAAACACACATTTAATGGATAATTAAAATATCTGGATTACAAGCATTTGCCAATCTTTTAGCAGTGTGTTAAAATGTTGTATCTTGTATTCAGTCATGACATCTATAGTCAGCTTATATGTACTTTTTTTATTAACCAATACAGCTACATATTTTCTAAAACAGTTTTTCTTTTAAATCAGCACTACAAAGGCTTTTACAGACCATACATAAGAATCCTGAAATAACAGCAAGAGATATTGAAAGCAGTTTTAGCACTAGTAAATCTTTGAAGATAAGAACTTTAAGAAAAAATTTAAAAATGTTTTTTATTAGAAAAACAACTACAAAGAAAGTATTATTTGTCACATAGCCTTTTGATTTCTTCTTTTTTTTTTTTATTTGCTTCTGTAAACTGACCAAAATCTCTGCATTTCTATGAGGTTTATTAATCACTATTTGACAGTGTCATTTTCCTGTAACTCTAAACAGAAAAAAATACCTTCTCACCATGACTAATTTCTTGCTGAAATGTTTATTTGTTGTGGAGTTGTGGAATGTCTTTTACAATTTTTCTGCTGTCTAAATAAAAGTGTGACTTAACATATGGAATGAAAAAAAACCCCAAACAAATAATCTCCAGCTGGACCAAGTAACTTTAAATATTGTAGAATCATAGAATATTTTGGGTTGGAAGGGACCTTTTAAGATCATCTAGTTCAAGACTTCTGTCATGGTCAGGGACATCTTTCAGTAGACCAGGTTGCTCAAAGACCCATCCAACCTGACCTTGAACACTTCTAGGGTTGGGGCATCCACAGCCTCTCTGGGCAACCTGGTCCAGTGCCTCGTCAACCTCACTGTAAAAAATTTCTTCCTTATATCCAATCTAAATCTACCCTCTTTCAGTTTAAAACCATTACCCCTAGTCCTGTCACTACAGGCTGTGGTAAAGGTCATTCTCCATCTTTCTTATAAGCCTCATTTATTTACTTAAAGGCTGCAATAAGGTGTCCCTGGAGCCTTCTCTTCTCCATGCTGGACAACCCCAACTCTCTCAGCCCTTCCTCATAGGATAGGTGTTCCAGCCCTCTGGTCTTTTCTGTGACCCTCCTGTGGACCTGCTCCAACAGGTCCATGTCCTTGTACTGTGAGCCCCAAAGCTGGAGGCAGTACTCCAGGTGGGGTCTCACCAGAGCAGAGAAGAGGAGGAGAATCCCTCCCCTGAGTTTTTTTTCTGCAGCATTGCCTGCTCTTGTCCAATTTTTCATCCAACAAGATTAAATTAAAAATTTCTTAACTCAAATGTAATTTTAAATTTGCCTTACAGATTTTTGGTTTTATTTGTCTTTCTTTCCGTAGAGGGGAGACTAAAGATTCTTGCGGCCAAGGAATGGATCAGAAATTGTGGTGAGAAAATTATTTGTACAAGTGTGAAAATATTTTTACTTCGACTTAATTTCAAATGATTACATTTTATAGCAGAGAAAAGTCTTGACCTGTAGAGAATTGAAAAAAAGGAGATGATTAATGCCAGTGCCACTTTGGGGATTGTGTGACAGTATTGGTAGAAAAAATAATAGCAGAACACTTTTATTTTTGTACGCATAAGGGGAAGCTGCATTTCAGGTCAATAATTTTGAGCCAAGAAGATTGTAACTCACAGACTTGAAAGAGAACCTCTGTATCTTTTGTCATGCTTGTTCTAGGTCAGGCCTACTGAAGAACAAACATGAAATCACACATAGATGAGGATTTGTTGCTAAATAAAGATGAAGAAAAGCATGCATCTGTGTAAGCATTTTCATGACAGTAAATTTTCTTATCCATTTTTCTTTCCAGATCCACTGGAAGAATATGAATATTATGTATTCCTCATACAGAGAAGATCTATTGCACTGAGATTGTGTGATACTCAAGTAATGAGATTTTATCAGGTATCTTCAGATGTCTGGAACCCTTACCAGACATCACTAATGTATGTCTCTCAGGTTTTCATTTTTGATTGGTGCCTTCCTCTCATATACTTTAATCATGCACTCACACGTGCTAATTATAATGGCATTAGCAGGCTTGATTTTTTTCTTCCTTTGTAAGTAGGCACATGTAGCATTTCAATGGCTGTATCATTGTGCCTAATAAGGAAACTGATAAATCAAGACTGCCCATGTTTGAATGGCACTCTTCGTGTATTCCATTGCAAGTACACATATCCAGCATCCTCTTCTGCTTCCCACGTCCTTCGGGTCCACCTCCAGGCACTTTAACACCTTCGCCCTGGCGTATCCCTAAAGAACACACACCAAAGCCCTTACTTGCCTCAGGCATCTTGCATTCATCAGTGATTACAACTGTGCTGCTTCTTGACTCCACATATGCCTTTCAACACTACCGACCATGGCTTATACACATCAACAGAAAAAAAACTAATTCTGGCATTGCTCTCATGTTAAATCAGAAAGCTTTCAAGAACATCTTCTGTTGAACTGCCTCCTGGGCTAAATCAGAGGGATATTTTGGATTCACTCATGTCCTCATATCTACAGTGCTGCTATGTTATTTCAGATATGAAGTGATATCCCCCAGTATAAATACAGGCTGGTGGATGAAAGGATTGAGAGCAACCCTGCGGAAAAGGACTTGGGGGTACTTGTGGATGAAAAACTGGACATGAGCTGTCAATGTGCGCTTGCAGCTCAGAAACACAACCATATCCTGGCCTGCATAAAAAAAAGCATAACCAGCAGGTTGAGGGAGGTGATTCTCCCCCTCTATTCTGCTTTGGTGAGACTCCTCCTGGAGTACTGACTCCAGCTCTGGAGTCCTCAGCACAGGAAAGACATGGACTTGTTGGAGCAGGTCCACAGGAGGGCCACAGAAAAGACCAGAGGGCTGGAACACCTCTCCTATGAAGACAGCCTGGGAGAGTTGGGGTTGTTTAGCGTGGAGAAGAGAAGGCTCCAGGGACACCTTATTGTGTCCTTTAAGTACTTAAGGGGGCTTATGAGAAAGATGGGGACAAACTTCTTAGCAGCACCTGCTGCGATAGGACAAGGGGTAATGGTTTTAAACTGAAAGAGAGTAGATTTAGACTGGATATGAGTAAGAATTTTTTTACAATGAGGTTGCTGAGACACTGGACCAGGTTGCCCAGAGAGGCTGTGGATGCCCCATCCCTGGAAGTGTTCAAGGTCAAGTGGGATGGGTCTTTGAGCAACCTGATCTAGTTGAAGGCGTCTCTGCTCATTGCAGGGGTGTTGGACTAGATGATATTTAAAGGTCTCCTCCAATGCAAACTATTCTATGATTCTATGACTCTATGATAAAGCTAGTTGATAATTAAGCTATAGTAATAGGTTTCATCCTTGCTATACAATTGCCAATGTTAGAACATTATCTTTACAATCAAAAATATTTTAACTTTCCATTCAAATAAATTTTAAAAAGTAATGTAAAAACACCCTATGTTACTAGTTCACTTGTCGCACACTAATCTGACAAGATATGTATTTGTAGCAGCCCTCTAAGAACAGTTCACAAAAGCACTCAAGTCCGTATAGCCTCTTTGATTGACTTTGGACTTTGGTACAAGTTCTAAATGCATTGCTGATAGAAAGGTAAAGCGGGGAAAAAAAAAAAAAAAAAAAGAGTTATACTCGACCCTAAGACTATTTTTCAGGACTTTGTTAAATGTACCACTCAAAATTTTTCAGTACAGTACTGAGAAAATGTCACTCTCAAACAATAATGAATTATGTGTTCGACCTGTTCCATAGCAGAGCTTGCAACAGTGTACATAATCATGTGGGGCATTCTGATTGTTTGATGCCATTGCTGTGAAACCAGATTCTTTGAACTTACATCAAAGGATGGCATTTGACTAGTATCTGTCCAGAATAAGCCTCTTAACTCATCATGTAAACAAGGACATATTTTGGAAGCAATCAAATAGCAACAAAGCAGATAGATACGCAAGTGTTTAGGTAGTCTGCAGAGAGGACATAAAGAATTGTGTATTTCTAGTGGAATTGAAAGACTTTCAAAGAACTTAATACTAAATAGAACAAAATATTCCAAAACATTTCAGCTGAACTTTACAGTATTACTTTGTTGAGGTATTTTATGTTGTCTTATATTTTTCTCATATAATTACCTATAATATCTCAGAAAAGCAAGATGAAACAACACAGTAAAATAAAACAAAGAAAAAACTAAAGAAATATTTTCATTCTTTTCCATCAGAAATGCTGGAAAAGGAAGTAATTTCTAAGAAATGCTTTGATTTTCTGGAATCGTAATTTTCTATAAAAGCTTGACTAGCTTTAGTCTGCAGCTGTTTATCACTGGAAAAGTTACGTAGTATAGAAAGTTATACACTTTGTAAGGGTATTAAAAATAAAAGTAGTTTATTTCTGAGAGGGAACTGACTTGCTTTTGAACTTTTAAAAATATGCGTTTATCTCGCTAGTGTGTCTCATTATATCACCTTAAGATTAATTTATAGCTAGATCATCTTGCACTAGAACACTTTATGACAGCACAGAATTTGATTATTTATAAGTGTTATACAGAGTCAATGTAAAGAAAATACTGCAGTAGGTTTCCTACAAGTTTTAAAACAATATGTATTATTCACATTTTTTAGCAAGATAGCTAGGTAGATAATTAGATTTTAAATAAAGCTAAATCAGCAGCTCCCTTAAAGCAGGTATAAAATTTTGTTCAGCTGGAACAATCTAGCTTTGCATGATTATTTTGCTGTAGATTTTGAATGGGCTGTGTTCATACCTTTGGAAAGAAAATCACTGTAACATTGTGAGGATGAAATTCTATAGATTATCCATATTTATAGTGAACTGTATAGGTTGGGTTTTGATCCTTGTAACATCTACTGGTTTAAAAAAATCCCTTTGGCATGCAACCAGTAGCTGTATGAAAATATTAGTTTAAACATAAATGATGATGGGAGAACTTGCCATTTTCCTCCTTCCTTCCACTGAAGACATCTGGCTACAAATCACTAATACAGTTTGCAACCCTAGCAGCACTGTTAATTCCTTGCCACTTCTTGTTACCTATTGGGGAAGGGCCAGAAAAAAAGCAGACCATCTTTGAAATGAAATTACTTAATGAACTCATGTCAGATCTGTCCTTTAACTGGTATTTGTAACTTCTGTCTTGATCATGGTAATCTCCTGTGTGTCAGTAAAGTTTTGCTGATGTTAATTCAACCAACATGCTTCCCGTTTTTTTTTGAACTCACCAGCCTACCTGCCCACCTAAAGCTCCACAACAAAATGCATCCATTTCTTCCACTAATAACTTGCTAAATAGTGGGTAAATTTAAATGCTGTTTTTCTCATTTTTGAAGTCTCACATCTGATTCTCCTAAATTATTCAAATAACTGCTGTACGGGAGGACACTGTTCTCCATTGGCTTTCTGTAATGACACTGCTGTCAGCATTAAGAACAGTTTTCTCAGTGTGTGGCCAGCCAGAGTTTAAGAAATGGGTACTTATCCAGCCTTTGTAGCTTGGTCACACAGACACAGAAGTCTGTGGTAGATTAGAGAACAGAGCCTATATTTTTCATTGGCTCGTAGGCTCTTCTATGTTTTCTTTAGACCTAAACTTCCTAATAATCTATTTGCTGTTCATAAACTTTTACCATGTAGGGCAAATAGAGAACAGGGCTCCAGTAAGGTAAGCACAGATAAATGTAGGGGAGTCCCTGTCCCAAGAGTGTATAATGTTGGAGGTCTTGGCAGTATTAAGTTTACGGCTGGGCTCGATGGTCTGAAAGGCCTTTTCCAGCCTACATGATTCTATGATTCTATGATCTAAACAATGAAACAAATACAAAGGTGGAGCAAGATATAAAACATAATAAAGCTGTAAATTGAGTAATATCTTACTAATGTCATATTAGTTCCTCAAGGCATTTGGCTGAAGGAATGGTGAAAAGGGGAAATAATAAGAGGAAAATATTTTGGATGCAGAAAAAGAGGAAAGAAGAACCTGACCATGAAATATGGGAGAGACGGCAATAAATAAAAAAAAATAAAACTAATCTGACAAGTTCATGATAGAGATGATGAGAAAGACTGGGAGGTAGCAGTGAATTAAACAAGGGACATAATGTTTAATATAAAAACTGTAAAAAAAGTGATGTGCTACTGATAGGAACAGGAATGCTCCCATGGTACTCAAAGACTACTTCTGTGATAACAGTGTTTGGTAATTATCCTGAAGAGTATTCTGCAGTTGTCAGATCAAGCGGACCCACAAGCTCATGGTCAAACTGATCACATGTCAGGGTATTTATGCTACGTCCATATTGAAAAACAGTAGATACAATCCATGGAAAGAAGCCCTTGGCATCTCAACAACACAAGCCTCCCTCGTACATACCTTGCTCTAACTCATTCTCCTGTTGCACACTTTATGGCCCAAAAAGAAAAGTGTATATATATATAAGAGTAGGTAAGAACACTATGTATGTAGGCAGGTGTTATGGTCCACCACTGCCACTTGTCCTTCCTTGCATTTGCATACATGTATGGTCGCATCATCTGTTAATGCTTGGGAGAAGACTGGATTATGGATGGCTGCTGCAGGATTGTTCACTTGCTATGGGTTAAAGTGACCATGATGTACTAGGTGCACCTTAGAATCAAAGGCTTCTTTCTCATCCTAATGTTGAGGGCGTATATATTTGTCTTATTCAGATTGTGTCTTATTACTTTTTTTCTTGAATATTGGCCAGGAACATGACCATGCCAGTGTTTGGAAGTGTCTAGTGCAATCATACACTCAGCAAGACCTAGACTTAGTTTCCTGGTATGTACATCTTTCTGGGGACATTTATGTTATATTAATTCCTTGGTGAAGACATTGAGGACTGTTTGGAGAGTGTCCTTGACAGTATGACACAGTAGCTCCTAGAAAATGCCAGACAGCTTAGATGAGATGGTAAAGCCCTGTAACCAAGTTCTGCAGAGGATTTGAAGATAAAAAGCAGGAGAATGGGGAACTTAGTAATGCTGGTAGGGGATCAAGTGAAAGAAAGAACATTTTCCTGCTGTTGTAGCCTGTTCTGAGCAGTTAGTAGTTCAAGTAGTTAAAATACTTGCCTTTCAAGCGTTCCTCTGGCAAGTAGATAGGCATTTAGGTAGACAGGTATTCAAAAAGCATGTAGACAGGGAACTTCATGACATGGTTTAGTGGGCATGGTTGATGGTTGGAGTTGATGATCTTAAACGTCTTTTCCAACCTAAATGATTCTATGATTTGTCATTTACAGAGCAGTTATTTTGTATTATTTTGCCCACATCTTAATCCAAAAGATGACCCTTACAGGATGCTCCCAGGGATGCTTCAATTAGCACTGGATGAGAATTGTCCAGAATACCTGTCCTGAGAGGGCTTCCATAAGGTATATCATGAATAGCGCTTTGGGGGAAATGGTAAGCGTGGGGCATTGACCTTGGCTGGATGCCAGGTGCCTACCAAGCTGCTCTATCACTCCCCCTCCTCAGCTGGACAGGGGAGAGAAAATACAACAAAAGGCTCATGGGTCGAGATAAGGACAGGGAGATCACTCAGCAATTGCCATCATGGGCAAAACAGATTTGACTTGGGGAAATGAATTTAATTTATTGCCAATCAAATCAGAGTAGGATAATGAGAACTAAGAACAAACCTTAAAACACCTTCCCCCTCCCCTTGTTTCTTCCTGGGCTCAAGTTTACTCTTGACTTCTCTACCTCCTCCCCCTGAGCAGCGCAGGGAGAAGGGGAATGGGGGTTGTGCTCAAGTTCCTATTCCCCAGACATATAGGGCTTTTAGTTTTTATTTTTGAGTTATGGTTGCTAGCATATATGGAGTTAGGCCATGACAGATCTTTTTGCTGTTTCTTCTTTATTGCTGCTTCAAAAAGTTCCTGTTGGGAAAACTGATTGTTCTTTCAGTTGTTGACCAGGTCACTGGTCTGTCAGTTCCTCTGACACATTCTTTTGAGAGTGTATATGGACAGGAGAGAGGTAAAGAGAGCTTGTTAACCCAGCAAAGGTGACCCAGCAGCAGATGACCCGACATGCATGTTGTGAGGATGATGAGAACTGAAATGATGGTAGAAAAAGCTGAGAGCATCAGTAGGGGCAGCTGTGTCTGTTTTGTTCACTAAGCCATTGATTCATCTCTGCTGCAAGGCTTCAGGGAGCTCGGTTTTGCAAAAGTCAGTGCCAAGTATTGAAAGGTTGGTGTATTACACTGTACTACTGAAGGAATTTGATTCTGTGAAGTCTGTAAAGGACCTATTATGCTGCTGAATATTCAAAAGTGTAGGGGGAATCTATGCTGAGACCATTTTGATGTTTGTTGTTCCCTGAGCGGCAGAACAAATGCAATCCTGTACTTTATAGATTTTTTTTCTCTATATTTCTACCTCAGTGTTAGATGTTCCTGCTAGCGGTGTTTCCTGTATCTTAGCTTTTCCTCCCCTAACACTTTATAAACCCCTCCTCATAATTTCTTCTCAAATGCATTCCCGAATAACAGATTACTCTTAAGCTGCCACTGCAGACTTCTGCTTGCTAAGGACACCAAACAATGTCCCTCTGCTCCAACCATAAGAAAACATCTATTGTGGGAAATTATCTGGCATTTTCAGAAATTTCTTAGGATGAGATGACTAGAGACAGACATGCTTATTTCTCTTTAGTGAGAAGCCTGTTTCTCTTTATTGACTATAAAGGGACTCTAGACCACCATCTTAGATTCCAATGTACAATTTGAGATTTCTAAATTTGGTTAGATGAAACCCACTGTGGGTTGAGAATGTACATATTATTTGCTAAACCCATTTGCTTTCATTAATTTTGTACATCCTGTTGTCTCTGGTGGAATCCTTCGGTGCTCTGCAAAGGAAGCAACCATCTCATTTGTTAGAAGTTGCTGTGGGCCTGTTTATGACTGAGCTTATAAGGCACAGCTTGACCATGCAGGCATAGGTTTTTAAGGGGATGAGGGAAGTGATCAAGGGTTTCAGTTCTGTCAGATGGCATTTTTGTAGTTTAGAATAATAGCAACAATAATCTTAATAATTCCCTTTAAAAAAGAAATAAAAAGAACATAGAAAAACATTTCTTAATGGGATTTTTGGAATTAAAAACACAGAAATATTACAGTGTGTGTCAGAATGCTGTAAAGTATATGAAGCAGATGAAAAATTACTGTGTATTGTAGATGAATAACCTCTAATGAAGGGACTGTAGGTAATATTTCTATTTAGCTGACTGGGTGAATAAGGTGGTAGAAGTCTAGTTGCCATATATAATTTTACCTGACACTTGTGTTTTGTTATAAAATCACCGTTGTGGAGACCAGCTCCCTGTCTGCCAGCCAGATTTTTTTAAAGTTAAATTGAAGTGA
>VYZV01031510.1:51763-66936 GCA_013401275.1 Pandion haliaetus | reverse complement strand
TCCTCTTTAGTAAAATATTACAATATTAAATTATTATATTTGGTTTGTTTTTTCCAAATTTCTGCTAGCCCTACTGCAATTTTGTAATTTTTTTGTGGGTTTGTTTTACTTATGTTTTAAACTATATATATTGCATATGTTAAGTTATTATAAATAGATCCATAATTTTATATAATATATTAAATATAATTGACTTAGTTGTTATATTTATAGTTTGACATACACACAGCTAGATGTGATGACCNNNNGCTAGATGTGATGACCTTAAGTAATATTTTTAATTAATCAGTGGATAACTCACCAACCTTGTTTGGAATGCAGAGTGGGTCAGTATTGTTGGTATAGAGGGAAGGTTTTATACAGTGATTAATTCAAATAGTAATTAGTTTCTTAAGGTGAAAAAAATGATGTTTGCAACATGGTGGTTTTCAAATTACAAAAAGTGTAAAATGGTATTTAAGGCAATGAGTTGCAAATCAGATAATAGTTACAGTTTAGACAAGCAAAGGTCCAGAAATCAGTCCTAAATTTTAAGATGTGATATTTAAAATGCAACTCCTTTCTGGTGTTTTATTAAGTGTCTCACAGATTGCTCTTAATGTGATATTTCTGTTAGCAAGTAAGAGAAATTGTGAAATTTCTTCAGATTTTTTTTTCTGGAGTTTACTTAAAGCTCAAAAAGATGATAATAAAAATAATGTAGGATGTAAAATAAAAATACTTTCATGGCTATTTAGGTTATCTTCTTACCTGAAGGCAAGATCAGATATACTTGTCATATGTCAAGATGTTTCTCCGCCCTGTTCTTAATGACCTCTAGCATTGGATGGATACTCCATGACTTCACGGATGCAATCTGTCCCGGTACTACGCTGATGTAGTATTTCGTGCTGTTATTGAAAGCCATTACGTCTTGTTTATGGACATGAAAAAAGACTTTTCTTCCTCTTTACAGCAGACCTTTATGGATTTGAAAACTGTTACTTAGTCTTCCTTAGGCTTCTCTATCTTCCTTAGGCTTCTCTAGGCTGAGGAATCTCATTAGGTTCATTTTTCAAAGTAGGTCATACTTCTAGACTTACTGTTCTCAGTGATCTACTTTGGTTTCTCTCCAACTGGCCTGTTACCTTTCTTGAAGGAATGCCCCTGATGAGACAGAACTGCACAGAGTAGTAGTACTTCTAGCAGATGACATACTTATGAAAAAATTCTTCATAGGCTGAAAAATAGTTCCATTATCTATCCGCTCATCTAAAGCAAATTTAATTACAATGATTTGGCTCCAGATACATACCTTTTTTTCTGTTATGAACTCAAGGGTTAAATTGAAAAAAAATCCAAACCTCACAAGAAACCTGTAGTTCATTAGCATGACTGTTTTATAGGACTGCTTTGAAAACAACTGACTACGAGCACCAAAATTTGCATGTGGCAAAGTAGGGTAAAATGTATTTTACTTGTGTGTTTGGAGGACTGACTTTTTGGAGTTGTGCTGTGGACGTTGTAAAGGCAAAGCAGTTTGTAGTTTGCACAGGAAAGAGCAGTTTGAGGTGCATCTTTGACATGCTGACTCGTGTGAAAAACACAAGCTGCCTCTGTTCCGAGATTTATCTTATGTTGTTCCTTCTCCCCTTCTTCTTCCAGTGATCACCCAACCTTGCTGGGCTAAAGGTTAGGTTGGGATTTTCAACATGCACCTAAAACAACATGTCATATCCTTATCAGGTAAGTTACTGTAACAGAAATGAGGTCTTAAACGGTGTTCACAACTTTGCAGGCACACAAAAAACAACCCACTAAACTGAAACTTTATTCCTTATACAGGTTGTTCCTAATAAAATATACAGCATAGGATTTGGTCAACAAAATTCCCCCCTGACCTCTGTAAGTACATCAAGTTTAGCACATGCATGCTACTGCTGTTGCTTTGCTTTCAGTATCTGAGCTAGCTGCTATGCAGCCAAATCATTTATATTGTACCAATGTAGATACTCGTTTTCAAAATTCCATCCGTGTAATTATTCAGATGTATTTACTTTTTGGTGTGGTTGGTTGTTTGGGTTTGGGTTGGTTTGGGATTTTTTAATTTGTTTTGTAACAGTGCAGTAGGAGAACTTTTCCTAGTTTTAGCTTGTCTCTGGATGCTGTTAATGGATTTATTTATAACAATCTTTAAGGTTTATCTATTAAAAAATCTTCAGAAGTCTTAAATAAGTAGCTGGCATATTAGAAAATTGTAAAGATGTGTAGTATCAGGATATTCCTCATATTTATATTTATTCTTTTAAATACAAAGGAAGAACTGCCAACATGATCTTCCCAGAAGGAGATAGCTAAGTTTACACACATTCACACATGTGTATATTCAACTACACAGACAGTGAATTGCAACTTACACTGATATACTGAAACTTTAAATCAGTAATCTGGAATCAAGAATAAATTTTTGATGCCTCTGTGTAGATCTGTCCAAATTGAGCCAATTTAATAATCATCAGATATACATCTCATGTGGAAGAGGTGGAGGATCTGAGGGGGGTGAAACACTGGCACCGGTTGCCCAGAGAGGTGGTAGATGCCCCATCCCTGTAAACACTGAGGGTCAGGTTGGAGGGGGCTCTGAGCAACCAGATCTAGTGGAAGATGTCCCTGCTCATTGCAGGGGGATTGGACTAGGTGACCTTTAACGGTCCCTTCCAACCAAACCATTCTGTGATTCTAATATCTAAAGGAAAATGGCAGAATTCTGAAGGGATTTCAACAGAAAAAAAAAAGTTTAATGATGGTACAGAAATCAGGAACAAAGATCATAAGAATTTTGATGGTTTTAGTGAAGGTGGCATCTTAGCAGTATTACTTAGCCTTGACACTTTAAAATAATTGAGAAATAAGATCTCTGCTAATTTTGTGATAAGAGCAAGTCATCCATGTGCAGAAGCCAAAAATAGAGAAAAATATTTGGAGACATCTGTGGTTCAGAGGTAGATCTGGAAGTCTTGATGTAGAGATGTCAGTTCAATTTAGGTTGGCAGATGAGAGTACCCAAACATAAGGTGTGAAGAAGAAAAAAAGTGCGCTCCATCAAAGACTGAGCCTAATGAGATGCCTTACTGAAAGCTGGAGGGACAATGAGATGGGTTCTGCAAAGGACGAGTTAAAAGAACAGTCAAGGCCATAGACAGAAAACAAGCAAAAGGTGGGGTGAGAGAAGACAGGCTACTAAAAGAAAGAATGAAAAGAAATATAAATAAGGTAGAAAAATGTTAAGGGTGACTGACAGGTCAGAGGGTATGAAAATCGAGTAATGGATCAGAGACTGGAAAGGAGAAGGTCACTGCAGACTGTCAAGAGGAGTTTCTATTAACAGCTGGATTTTGGCTGGTGTTGAGGGAAAGGGACCTCAGACAGTTTCTGTAAACAATGAGCTTAGAGGTGAGAGGAAGAAGACTGATATTTAGTCCATGAAGCGGGGTTGAGGTTGGGGCATTAGTATTTCCATCCAGAAAGGCCAGCTAAATCATAGAGTGTCAGCAACGAGGCTCAGATTTTAGGAGAAAAGCTAATTCTAGTGTACTGGTTCATCTTCAAATTGCATTTTAACCCAAACAGAATAAGGAGCTTATAGCAAGGTAACAAAATATGATTGGAGGAGTATAGAGATGGTGTGCATTCACCAATTTGCTTTAGTGTTCATGAGACCGCCACACTACCAACTTCACTCCAGTACGGTATGTAAGGGAAGAGGATGCATAGAACTTGCTTATTTCAAAGGAATAGTTTGTTGAGCAGCATTTGGTGTAAGTAGTTAAGAAGCTGGCAAAGGAGTATCTTCAAAATTGATCGTGATACAACTGTTGTCAAAACTCTGAAACTAATTTCTTCTGTGCTCTTGTTTCTTAGTGATAGATTCTTTTTTTTCTTGTAGAGTTCTTAGATACAGAACTAGACTTACGGAGAACTGTCATTATACTCCTTCATTATCTTGACTTTTCAATTAAGGTAGTAGGTGGTAAGGACACTCTATCATATCGGCACAACAATTTTTTCTTCATTAATCTCTCAAGTTTTCTTTATATAATTTGATAACATGTGATTAGAGAAGTAAAATGCCAGAGCTATATTTGTCCTTTTAGAAGATACTAGATATTAAAAGAAAGCCTTCCTGTTAAATGAATTTTTATAATGTAAGCTGGGCATGAATTCAAAACCACTGTTACACTCAGAATATAAATGTGTTAGACTGAAATAACAAAATTAGTGTGTCCAATAAATAAAATTCTGGGGCTGTACTTTTAGTGCCTTAGCAAAATGAATTCCTTATAGTCATGGAAATTATCCCAATATCGCTAATGGAAGAATTTTTCTGGGAAACAGACCAGACTATCTGTCTCATTCCAGCAAACTCAGGCATTGTCCATTAGAGTTCAATCAGTGCCATTCTTGTATCTGTTGCAAATTGCCATATACAGTTGTTATGATGAAAGCATTAGATAACAACAGCAAACACCCAAAAGACACCTCCAGACCAAAACCTTCTCAGTTTATTCATGCCACTGAAGAATGGCACTACTCTTTTGAAGAGATGGGGAGGATTTAATGTTCAAGTACAGTAAAAAAATCCTTAATCAAAGAACAGTACATTAAAATATTTAAAAGAGGATTAATATTGGTCACTTAATGCGTAGTAACAGCTTTTTTATTGAATTACATTGAAACAAATTCGACCTTTCTGCAGACTTCAGCATGCTATTTGGCAGAAGAAAGTTGTAGTTGAGTACAGGCCAAGAACAAGAGAGGCAGAAGTTAAAGAAAGAACCAATGTAAATAGAGATCCAAGCATAATTTCCTGATCAGTCAAATATTTGGGTGTGGTGAAGTTCTGTTTGATAGTTAATTTTAGAGCTCCTAGTTAAAAGGATTCTCCCATATCTTTTGATACATTTATTTGCAAAAGGGTATGCTTAAACTGATGTTTGAACTATTTGAAACCAGTGGAGCTTCCTGATGCCAGAAGGGTCATTTACTACATTTGCTATTGTATATTGTTGCAATATCGGAGTCTATATGGATCCAAATTTTTGGCAAGTCTATTTGAGAAATGACAAAGACCTTGGAATGTGTATTTAAGTCTCTTATATCTAAACAGCTGTTTTGTGAAACCAAGAGGGCATATGTGGGTATAGATTAAAGAGGTACATTTCCACAAAATTCCTGACACCTAATCTGAGTTTCTGTAATGTTCCTGCTAAATCATATCAAGTAAAAAAAATTCCTGAAATTTTTTCTCTTATTTCAGCACTAATCTATACCTTTTCAGTCCTGCTACTGAAATAAAATGGTACTCTATTTTTAGATCCTGCATCCAAGCACCCAGTATTTATTTTCAGGATTTGGATGCTAATGGCAAAACATGAGAAATAGCAGTCCTTAAAAATGAATTTATTCTAATTTTTTATTTTGCTTTTATAATGCATTATTTAGGAAAAAAAAAGTCCTCTTCCCTTGTCTGTATTTCAAAACAGCTTTGACTTTATGCGTGCAGTAAAGTGCTAGCTATTTGAACTTATCTATGGGATGTATGAACACCCATTGCTTGTTTTTAATGCTTTTCAAGTGTATAGAGCATGCCTAACATCTGATTAATCTACGTCTGCATTAGTATTTTCATTAAAGCTATGTTATAGTTCAGCATGTTATCTCCCAGATCGTTAAAAGTGTGGTCGCAGAAATTATATATTGATGATTGTGATGGTTGTAGTATGTGCAGTTCAAAGAACTCTGGGAAAAAAGTAAAGTGCTAAGTTTTCTTAAGATACTGTCTCCACGCAGAATTGATTCTTAGTAGCCAAAAGCTATGCATGTACCTCTTGAATGGTCTCACTTTCAACATTTGGAGGAACTGCAATTTCTGTGAGGCAAGACATTATTAAGTCTCATAGTACTACAGCTTCCGTTTAGAACCTAGTCTTTTTAATTACTGACCACAGTGTTTAGACAAAAGATACTTAAATCCAGGAGTTCAGGTAGGACAATTTTGGTTTGGGTTTTTAATGTGCGAGAGAAGTGCCTTTTAAGCTCTCCCTTAATTGGGCTTATCTGAGTTAACTGTGTCCAGACATTTTCTTGAAATTTCCCTGGAGAGCATGCATACAAAGCTTCTTGTAAAATTCAATTTTAATAGCTATATAATCCTAATAATATTGGTTAGGAGAAATGTTGTATAATGTCCCACAGAGATCTTTTATGTAAATTGTTTAAGAATGATTGTAGACAGACACACAACTAATTAACCATGCCTACTTGAACTGCAGGAAATAGATCAGGATGTATATATCTGTTTCCTATCCCTTTCCCTTGTTTTCGGAAATAATAGGCAAAATACTATTGGTGATGTTCACTGATAGTAAATTGCTGTATTTTGCAGCTAAAAATGGAAATTTGGGGAACTAATTTCAATTGCTATATTTACTGTATTATTCACTCTGTAGGGCTCTTTGCATCTGTAACTGATTCTGAGGACTGCATTTGTACTGAGTCTCATTGATAATGACTGTGCTAGCAGGGATTCCATAGCACTCTTGTTTATTTCCCCCCATGTTGGTATCTGTGAGCTCTCAAATACATAAAAAAACCAACCAAACAAAAAAAACCCACCCCAAAAGCCAAACAACAAACCCACAAAAAAACCCAACAACAACCACAAACAAAAAAAATATGTTCAGAATACATAATTCTATTCATTCCTCTCTGATGATCATTAATTTCATGATCTGGTGTATGTAAAATCTCCTAGACTGGAAACAAGTTCTGAAATCCTGTCTAGGTGCTAGCAACAAACTCTGTTTACTTTGCAGAATCTGACTTTTGGCTCAGTCTTCTTTGTTGAGATGCAGTTTGTACTAGAATTGTGTTGAGCTGCATGTGTTGCCAGTGGGGTTTTTTTTAATCACCTACTTTATCCAGGATTGGGATGGTCAGGAATTTATTAATAACATACACAGTATATCATCTTTGAGTTTGTGTGAAGTAATCACCACCAGCTACATTTTAGAGTACGAGCTGGTATTGTTAAATTCTGTTTGAAATTAAGACCCTCCAACTAATCTGCAAGCCTACCCAAAATAAATGCCAACTCAGTTGAAATAAACTGCGTAAGTGTCCAGGGGGAACTGACGTAGCTGTGCTACTCCAGAAATTACAAATCTTACATACAGCTACTTCAAAACTGTGAAATGTGCTGATTCTGACTTTAAGAGGGTATGAAGTTAAGCACATTTCATGATAAACAAAGGCAAAGAACCTTGATGAAGGGAAACTACCATTTTAAATTTCGGCTGAAGCCAAGATTTAAGAAACTATGCAAGATTCACGTGTTTCAAATAAATAATGAGTTTCAAATCGCCTAGTTTTGTTACCTGTGCCTGATTGACACAGGTTGGTTTTTTTCTTCTGTATCAGAAGAAGAGCTTGAAATGTCAGTAATGCATCCATTGCTTAAAATAGCTGCCTGAAAACAAAGTCAAGAGAGCACAAATTGCTTTACTTGACCTCTAGTAGAAGAGGCCTTTCTAACAGCGGGTTAGTTAGGGCATCTCTGCAGTCTTAGGAGCTGAACTTGCTAGTCTACATCTGTACTTCTAAAAAAAATTAACCCAGGCTATTTTGCACCCTGTCATGTGGTTTGCAACTATGACATACCCACAAGCCAAAAGGCAAGGTATCACACAAGTTCATGGAGCTGAACTCTCTTAACCTCTCAAACAAGATGGCTGCGTTGAGGCTGCCTGAGGGGAATGGTACCTGGACTGTGCTAGTGCCTGATGATGAGCTCAGGAGCTCTTTGGAAAGCGCTAATTGATAGATGCCAAAATCAGGCTGTGGACATTGCCCCAGTGGAAGGAAAGAGGTGATTGTGTGCCAGGGTCTCTGCCCAAGCCCCTGCCCTGGCAGTGTTTAGTTTCCAGCACGTGCACAGCTATAGTGTTAAGAAGAAGGGAAAATGTTCCTCCTTGGATTGTAACTCTAAAGCTTTATTTTCCCTGGATCATAATGATGTCTCAGCATTAAATGAACTTCTTTTCATGTGTTTTCTGACTCCAGAGTTGTTGTTGGGTAAAAAAAAAACAAACACAAAGAAGAAGGGTGCTTGTGATGTTTATTCTTTCTTCTGTGAAGCAGAAAATAACACCACCCAACTGCCTTCTAGCAGTTACATTAAGGCATACAACTAAGCACTTTTCACAAGGGAAGGATAAATCTTGACGTTTATGTTTTGACAGACTTTTTAGCATGGTTTCCTAGGGAAACGAGACCTATGCAATCACATGGGAAATGGCAGAGGAGATGGAGGAGAGGAAGGAAGGGCAGAGGAGATGGAGGAAGGGAAGGAGTCTGTCTGTTTGTGTGACCCCGCCGCTGTTGTGCCACCGGCTGTTCTTTCCCCCTCCGTCAGCTGATAGCTTTGGAAATTGTTAGCCCCTTTCAGGCAGGTTTGATAAAGTATGCAATGACTGTTGAGCAGAGGAGAGTCATTGTTCCCACACAGAAATGCCCTAGCTAAAAGAGAAGTTGCCTTTTGGGATTAAATAAACACCACCACACACTTCTAAGAGAGATACCTTTTTATTCTTTAACAGTTGGAAAGACGTTAGCTGGACCTTCTTTGACACTGACATAAGCAACCACCAGACTAAACTCCTAAGAAAGTAGACTCCATTAATTCATGTGTTAGCAGAACTGCTTCTTTTGCTCTTTTATATTTTTTCCATAGGAACTTCAACAACACCTATATGAACATGAAAAAAATCAGTTTTGCTGAAATAGCTTTCTCTAATGGAAAACCTTCAGTGGTTATACTATACATAGACATGTACACATGTGCACACAGGCAATTTTTTTTCTGTGAAACGTAGACACACACATACTCACAACAGATTTTTTTCTATGAAGAGACCTTCATACTTTAAAGTTACACAATAAACCCATTATTTTCTTGCTAGGGTTTTCTTTCTCCATCTGGTAGATTGACATTTTACAAAGTGGTTAAAATAGCCTAGCCTTTAAAAACATTTTGAATTGTCTGGTCTTATAGACATCAGATGAAGGTAGAATTATTTTTGTGATAGTCAGTTGTTGTGCTGAGACACAGCTGAAATTCAATCCAAATGTCTGAAAGTCCAAGTCACCATAGACCGTCTTGTTGATTATAAACACATCACATTCAGAACAGCTTTTTCTTCTCATCTACATACTTGATAAACAAAGGAAGAGAAAACCAAGTTTAAAACTGATAGTGTTGGGAATGTCCTGGCTTCTCCCCAAACTGAATCCAAATTCAGTCATGTAGATGGCACTTCTTGAAAAGGGGTATCGTCCAGATGCAATACTATATACCACAGCTACTCTGCTGGATTTTTTTAAATGCTACACTGTTTTTTAAACTACAAAGATAATATGTAGGAATGGAAAAGCAAGGTAAACTTCCCAGCCTATGACTCTCTGTTCTATCCTTGCTAAGAAGAAAAATAGAATAACATATGAATCTCATGTAACAGTAAATCTATTTTTTTCCAAGTAGTAGTCCAACAATAGAGGTTATTTCTGTTAGAAAAAAAGTTAAATATTGGGGTTTTTTCAACTTCTGCAGTTATCAGTCTAGTAGAAGTAGAAAATATTTTTGTAAAATAGCTTTGAATAAGTCATGAACCTCTGATAGAATGAAAAATGACAAACATTAGTTACATTAGTTGTGTAGATGACTGGATGGATGGATCTGCATACATATAAAATAAAAATTCATAATGCAGCAGAGATACTGCAAATGCTTCTCTGACTCATTGATAGCACTGAAGCTATGTCTCAAATTGGACATAAAACCAAGAGCATTTTAAGTAGAAAAATAAAAATATTGAAACATTCACAAGCATCTATTAAATCTAGTTTGTGATACAAATTATGCCTTTTTGTTTGATCGAATTCTTACATGCTCTATGTCATTTCATTTGCACCGCTGTGAAAAGGGATGGTGAGAAAACACTAAAATGAGTGTATGATATTTTGGAACAGCGGAATTGTGTGGGTTTCAGGACCCACATGCATGTTGGCAAGTATTATGCATAGGTCCCTTATACTAGATTTACCAGTGAAGCAAAAAATGAGCAAGGTTAAAAAAGTCCCTCTGTTACAGACAAAAGACATAGGTAATGTCTTTCTTAAACTGAAACAGGAGAAAATCTCTTGAAGCAACTGATTTCTCAGTGAAGATTCCCATTTTAAAAATCATGAGCTAAAATTACAAGGCGCATTTGTGTGGGGTTTTTCCCAGATGTCAATGTGCAGTTCCTTGTTTGTTTAAATGAATAAATGGACATGAATCACTCTGACATTTAGAATCTGTATTCAGAGCAGAATAGTGCTTAGTAAAGGAAGCCTGAGGCGACACATTACACAAAAGGAAGGAAACTAAATACTGACTGGCTGCACGTTTACCTGAGCATTGTCCACTCTGTGTGGAGAGTTAAGCAGAAGTCCTCTTAAGAGAGTTTGTCCTCAGGCAGTTAAATTTGTATTTAAAGCAGATGCACATGGATAGCATGGTCTGCCTATATTTTGCATTCCCCAGTGTTTTAGTGCTTATGTTTGCTTTGTGTTTTGTACCTAATTAAAGCGTGCTAGAGGGAAAAGGGGTGGGATCTTGCTTGTGATACTTCATTGCAGTCTATTATTAATTCTGTGCTTCAAGAAAATTAGACCTTACACATCACAAGGAAAAAAGGCACACAGTGCGCCTCTGTCTTGCAAGAGACTTCTTTGCAAGGAGAGGTTTAACTGAAGGATATAATGCTAGTGCACATTTACTGGCAATGATAAAGACTCTGAGCCTTCTCCTGCTAGCACCTGCCATGCTGACACCCATTTCAAAGCTCTGCAATGTGGTGAAGGAGCATAGGGTGCTCTCTCATGCCTGCTAGGTTGTGGGTGCTGCCACCACACGTGCCTCTGCAGAGTTCTGAGAGCAGGAGCCAAGGCTGCAGGGTGGTACAAGGGGGAGCAGTCCAGTCCCTCCTTGGGGGTCTCTGCCAGGACTGTATGGCTTTTGCTGCTGAATGAAGCATGCAAAATCCTCATGCTTTTGAGCACTTCCTTTGTGCTCCATGTGTTTTTGAAACTTCATAATAGTTGAAGGAAAAAGTTACTTCAAGAAATCTTAACAGTCTCTGTGACTAACATGGCGAATTTGCTGACCTTTGTATGGCAGCATTCATGGAATAATGGTTTTATGATGGAATTATGAGTAAGGCCATACTATACGATAAAATGGGAGTCATAGTTTTGATCCATCATCATCTGAATTCCTTCCAGAGCTGGAAAAGATATTTTCACAGCAGTAAATCCTTGTGCCTAAGATAATAAATGCCTTTGTCGTGGTTTCGGTTCAGCCGGTAACACAGCACCACGAAGCCGCTCACTCGCTCCCCACCCCCTCGCCTGGCCACGGTGGTATGAGGAGAAAATACAAAGGCAGGCTCGTGGGTCGAGACAAGGACTGGGAGGGATCACTCCCCACTTATGGTCACGGGCAAAAGACAGGCTCGACTTGGGGAAGAAACAAAATCAATTTAATTTACTACAAATCAAATCAAAACAAGGATATTAGGAAGCAAAACCAAACCTCAGAACACCTTCCCCCCACCCCTCCCGCCTTCCCGGCTCAGCTCCATTCCCAGTGCTTTCTACCNCTTCACCAACTTCTCCAACATGGGTTCTTTCCGCAGGCTTCAGTTCTTCCCGAACTCCCCTGGTGCGGGTCCTTTCCGCGGGCTGCAGTTCCTCACAAACTTCCCTGGCGCGGGTCCTTCCCACGGGCTTCAGTTCTTCCCGAACTTCCCTGGCGCGGGTCCTTTCCACGGGCTACTCTCCAGTCTCACACTGCTTCAGCGCGTTTTTTACCATGGAGTTACGGCCATCTTGGGGGGCCTCCGCTCCACCGTTCACCTCCCTGGGCTGCAGGGGGACAGCCTGCCGTCTCACCACGGGCTGCAGGGCCATCAGCCTCCTCAGGCGCCCCTCCTCCCCCTCCTTCTTCACTGACCTCGGTATCTGCAGAGGGGTTCCTCTCACATTCCAATCCCACTACTCCCTGCCAGTTCCCCTTCTTAAATCTGTTCTCCCAGAGGCGCTACCACAGTCACTCTCCTCCTAGAGACGGGTCCGACATTTTGGCGCCAGGGGACCTTCTAGCAGCTTCTTAAAGGGGCCATTTCTGCAGCCCCCCTCCCCTGCCACCAAAGAAAACCGCGCCCCACAAACCCATAATAGCCTTCTAGTCTGATATGAGAAATGTGATGTATACTTTCAGCTCTGTGTAGTACCATTTGGGTAGATAGCAGAATGGGAACAGTATCTAGGATCTCTGCACTGTATAGGATAGTCAAGTCCTTAATTTATCGATATTGTTACTGATTTTCCTCAAGGATCTAAAATTCTCAAATATGTTGACAAACATATGATGAACATCATGATGCTGATACTTGTCATTTTCAGATGCAAGGCTTCCCAAATGCTGTAAGAATATAAGACCTGATTCTGTAATAACTACCTGGCACCGTGGCTGAGATGTTGGCAGATCATCTGTAAGTCACTGCTTCAGGCTTTTCTTAGTGCTGCCAGGTAACTCTGCTCCTTGTGAGGCTCAAACCTAAAACTTGGGGTATATATATCAATATGCAGAGATCACAATTGCCTCTAGAATTCATGGACTTCAGAGCCTGTGCCATTTTGGGATGCAAAGTTATCTGGAGTACGTCATTCTACTGTTAAAGTATAGTGCATCAAGATAATATCTTACATCGCTAGTGACATATACATACATGTCAGAGTCTAATCACACTTGTAGGCATCTAAGAATGACTCTAACATTACTTTAAAAGCGCACCAATGATTTTTTTCATTTTCTACTGGTTTCCATCTTCTTTCTTATGCACGTCACAGCATGATTTATAATTGGTATGTCTACTAGTGATACGTAGTAACATGGCATTCAGCAAGAAGAGAGAAATTTCATCTTGTTAATATTCCAGATTTCATTTGGTTGGCTCAGTGAACCTTTACATATGTATTCATGAGACTGTGCCTGTAGATGAATGTGGAGGTGGAATTACCAACGAAACCAAATGCAGAATGTTAAAAATGATCCATAAAAGGTTTCAAATTCTTCATTTCTGTGACAAGAATTATAAGTAGAACAGACAAGAATTATAACTAGTCTGGAAAATGGCATCAGATAAATTAATTGTAATGACACTGACTTTAACAATGGAGAAGAAATGTAGAAATCCTAGTCGTTATTTTGTGAACTTCAAGGTCAACATATTTTAGTTGCTCTCAGATGTTGCAACATGGAGAATTAAATTATTGTACCAGAACTACATATACATTACTTAATTTTATGTGTTTTTTTACATTAAGGTTCCAATTGTCGTTATTAGAATTACACTTTTAAAATATATTTCTTCTGTTCATTTCCTTTTTCAGACTATCATGCAAATAGTTTACATTGAACAACAAGGATTGATTTTCATTCTTTTTTGCTCTGTCTTCATTTGAATGACAAAAATCATAACCAAAGTAGAAAATAGTGCAGATGTAATCAATTCTTATGTCACAAGTCATAAAAAGAAAAAAGTAAGGCAGCAATTTATATTTTTGACGTGCCTAAATTACTCATGAGAGTTACTACCTTTTTTTCTCTGTCAAATTCTTGTTTGAATCTCACAGTGGTTTAAAAGTAATTAATGTGCAAAACATTGGAGCAGGTATACAAGATGGTATCTAATTATTCCATTCAGAGAAATTTTAAAGCTGTGAATTTTAGAACTTCAAATATGCCACATGTTATGGTCTGGCTGCAGAGTACATAAAAAATTTTGAAGATAGTAATTTTGTATGTCCAGGTTTTCCAACACAAAAATGTTGCAGGATACATGGAATAAAATCCTGTTAAATATACAGGACTTAGCACACAGAGATGTAGGAGATCTTTTGCTATGTGCCAATTAGAAATAGGAACTTTATCAAACCACTACTGTAACGTGAGTTAAAGTAGCACAGAATACATATTTTGAACAACTTTATATTTAAATGTTTACAATCTTCACCTCAAACTGCAGAAAGCATCTATTAGATTTATCTTGAACTATGTAATTGTAGTCAATTTCGCATCACTGTTTTACATGTTTTAACCACTAGATGCATACCACACCTAATTATTACAGTGTGGCAATTGTATTTACATTAGGAAATGTTCCTGGGGGGATGTTCTTGTAGGAAAAAAAAAAAGTAATTTCAACATTATCTGGCACAGGTGTGTAAGCTTCATGTAGGTGAAAGTTATGCGAACAGTGATGAGGATGCTTTCCCTACTACTTGGTACAGGACAAGAAGTTAGAAGACTTGCTGTGATGCTGGATAAGCCTACCCAGAAAAAACTAGATGTGAGTACAGCCTGACTTGATACGCTAAGTACAAGAGCAGAAATCCTGCAGTGTCCTAGGAGCTCTTACTTATGTAAGCCAGCAGGATCCTCCTACCATGAACATGCTAACACGTGCTACTTAGATCTACTTTCTACTGTATGTGTACCCAAGTCAAAGTCTTCTCTTCCTACGCTTTGTCTTGAATCAAACATTGGTAGAAGGTACTAGCTACAGTGGCAGCTGCAGCTAGTCCCAGGCATGGCTGGGGACGTTGTCTCTAACCTTTCCATCCATGGTGTCGTGGTTTCAGGTCAGCTCAGTCGGTAACAAAGCACCACGAAGCCGCTCACTCACCCCTCCCTTCCCCCTCCGGTGGGATGGGGAGGGGAATCAGGAAGGAGAAAGAAAAAGAAAAAAACAAAAGGCAGGCTTGTGGGTCGAGACAAGGACTGGGAGGGATCACTCCCCACTTATGGTCATGGGCAAAGGACAGGCTCAACTTGGGGAAGAAACAAAATCAATTTAATTTACTACAAATCAAAACAGAAACAAAACACAAGGGTATTAGGAAGGGAAAACCAAACATAAGAACAACCTCCCCCCTCCCCTCCCGCCTTCCCGGCTCAGTTCACTACCGATGCTGTCTACCTCCTCCCCCCGGCGGCGCAGGGGAATCGGGGATGGGGGTTGAGCCAGCTC
>VYZV01031510.1:33073-51482 GCA_013401275.1 Pandion haliaetus | reverse complement strand
GCGGGTCCGACATTTTGGCGCGCGGGTCCGACATTTTGGGGCAGCGAATTCTTCCAGCAACTTCTTAAAGGGGCCGCCTCTGCAGCCCCCCTCCCCTGCCACCAAGGGAATACCGCGCCACACAAACCCATAACACATGGATAAGCCAGCATGCAAAGAGGAGGAGTCTGCAGGAGAAACGGTCCTGCTATTGTTATAATGGATAAGATAGAGCAGATTATGTATGCATTGCTCAATAATTTAACCTTAGTGCTTCTCATACAGTCTGAAATATTCTTGTTTACTGACTTGGAAAACTCAGACTGCTAGAGCTGGTTTTTTTTTTTAGTCTCATAGAGGAAGTTGTGATCTGGCTTTTTTTTTCTTGCTGTTGCATTATCCTCTGCTGTTACAGTTCAGCATGCTAGGTAGGGCTTCTCTTGCCTGCCACTTTTGTTCAACAGGTGATTCTTATGGACACTGGATTGCTTCACATGTATGGTACATGAGCAATGATTGTTAATATGTCTTTTCTTAAACCATATACTAGTTTCCTAACAGCTGATGTTGTTGCAGCTGATTTAACATGTAATGGATAACATTTGAGGTCAAGTTTCTCAGAGTTCTTCAGCTTGTCACCAACTTGAAAACTGTTCATTTTCTTCCAGGCTGAAAATATGTCTTCAATCTGTTGCATAAATCCAGGGCACTGCAATATTAGCAAGCTAACACAACTAAGAAATGAACAAATAAAGGAGTGCCGTTATGTTTTGTTCAACTCTTCAGACTGGAAGAATGTAAGATCATATCTAATGTCCAAAGAAGTGCCAAGTGCTAGTAGTCCTAGCTGTAAAATGTGAAGGAAATGTTGGGTTTCCACACTCATAAACCAGCTAAGAAATTGCTACAGTGGCATTTAGAAAAGGGATGAAATCCTGGCTTCATAAAGTTGCTAAGAATTATGCTTCTGAGTTCAGTGGAGGAAGAATTTCCCTATTTTGCCTTGTATCTCTTTAATCCTAGTTTCTCCATGAGTACTATTTTTAGTGGAACCTTTTTTTTGCGTTTTCAGTAACATGCATAAGGTATGGATCCTAGCCATCCTGGGTCAGTTAAATCCTAAAAATGCTATCAGAGATAGCAGGGAGACAGCAGAATTCTGAAACCAGGCTTTGGTAGTTCATGTCATGTCAGAAATGCCATCAGTAATCAGGGGGTGGACAGCACTTGCTAAAATACATAGATTATGGGAAGGGACTATATCAGCAGTGAGAGTAGTCTTAATTCTGGAATTGCTTGCTATTTTTATGTTTCAGTGCTTCATCTTAAACTGTGATTCTGGCTTTATGTGGTATAAAAATGGTATGTGCTTGCATATATGTTGCTCACAGTGACTTTTCATTAAATATGTTTCATTGTCAGAAACAAAAGAGAAGATGTTAGCAAATCTTTGGAAGCTTTGTCTGTAGTCTGAAAGCCAAAGCTATGCCTTTTCTGGTTTATGCCTCATCAGTCACAAAGATTTCACAGTGAGAGCTCAGTTTATGCCAATGCTGGTAAGCCAAAATTGAAACCAGCTTACTTTTCTAGGACTCTATTAGCTTTGCAGTGCTAGCAGGACTTAAAATTAATAACCATTTGTTTTAGTTACCAGGGAAATCAACCATGTCTATGAATTTACACAAGTAGTAGCCCAGTTAAATAAAAAGGCATTCCATTTGGAGTAGAATTGTGCTTTAATGTTGAATGACTGCTACTCTGGGGTTGTTGGCTGTTACTTCTCTGTTTCTATACGTACATACATACATTCATCATAGAGACAAGATAGACCATGGAGCTCCTTCACTTCCTATGATACAGTGTTTGGCAATGCGTTGATTGTTGCTTAACTTGGAAATGCATTCATAGCGGTACCTACCAGCAGTATTTACAAAGTTCCTGTTGCCAGAATGTTTCTTCTCATGCTTACTTAAATTACCTTATTTAAAACATCTGCTTTGCAGCCATGGGAAACACTAGATTAACAATTGTGGTTTTAATAAAAAAATATCTTAAACTAATTCAGTTTCTCCGGTGTTTGTACTCTGTTGTTCATGTTAAAAGCAAACATTTGAGGATGTCTAAATCACAGTCTGTAATATTTAGTCAAGGATATTAAGAATGTAATACTAAATTAGAAATGTGCTGCTCCAATATTAAACTACTCTTATTTCAGTGAGGTTTTTTCAATGATTAGTGTGGGTGTCATCCATTATCTGCCTGTCCTGTATGTATATTACCAGTTTGCATTTTAATACCACAGGCTAATGAATTCTGTTCTGAAAGAAATCCATGATTCATTCTTTTTGATATACATGCTTGAATTCTGGTATCTTCTCAAAAGTTCATCTTATGATCACAATATTCTTAGTCTATAAAGGCAACTGTAATTTCAGCAACTGTACAAGTCAGGTCAGGATCTGTGAAGAGATCCAAATTCCCAAAAGGTGGTTTTCTTTCCCCACATTTATGCTATATATAGGCACCTCCCTTCCCGTAGTCTTAAAAGATCAGTCAAAGAAGTATGAACTGTATCAATTTATACAGTTCTGTTCATCTACTGAAAGAGTGAGAAGAAAATATAAAGAAGTTTAAATTGGTTGTCCACACTCTTATTTTGTTTGCAGTACAAAGTACTGATTGCTATATTAATAAATTAAATATTGCAATACTGTTATATAGTTCAAAGTGAAAACTAGTCAAATAACTAAGTTAATTCTTTTTCCAGGTTGAAAACTGTATAGTTTAAATCCTTACTACTCATCTGCTGTATTAAAGTTAAGTCATGTAAATTACAGTAAGTGTGAATGTATTGAAGATACATCTTGAGCTGGTGAAAATTTTAATAACTAACAAACATACAATTTTTACCAGAGATCTATCTGTTAACTCTTCTGGGAGTCAGATACCAGATTATTCTGCAATTCTGTTTTTGAAATTCACATACTGCTAGAGTGATATTCCATTGATATTTTAATGTACTAACTCTGTAGCTGCAGACGAATTTGTTTGGTGTGAGGTCCTTGTTCTTCTAGAAAATACAGGGTGTGCTTTTAAAACTGACAAAGGGACAGCGTTTTGAAAAATAAACAGAAGAGGCAGTGTGAGGGAAGGTGGAGGGGCCTCCAGTCTCCTGTGCCAGCTAGCATCTCCCTAGTGTGAAAGTTGGAAGCAGGAGGGAAACATCTTACTTCTGCGTATCTGAATAGAGTTACATTCCTCTGAGCTTGTCCCCGCAGGGGATGGAAAATGAGCAACAGTGTCTAGGATCCTTGGTGCTCTTAGCTGAGGCTGGAAAGGAAAAGCAAAGCAAGGGGCTTGTGCAGCCCTGGCAGACGGGGCACATTCCCCATAGGGTGGACCAGCGTGTCAGCCTGCTCTGAGAAATTACTGGATTGGCAACATGTAAACCGTTAAGAGCTCCAGACATTGGTGAACACCTGTGCTTAACCCCACAAATGCATTTGGAATGGTGTTCCAGATCCAAACCTTCTGGACTTCACTCAAACAATTGCTAAATATTCCTTTAGATTAGGTTAAAGTCCATCTGAAATTTCTAGCCTGAGGGGTTTGTGATTTTAGCTCCTTGGGTAAGCAGAATTTTGCTTCCATTCAGCATGCTGGTGAGTTTTGTCTAAGTCCATCATGGGGAAGCAAGGCTTGGATCCTACCCATTCTTACTTGGCATTCACATGTAGCTAATGTACCGCCCTTTTAAAGGCAGCAACAGCACCATCAACTGACAATGCCTTTCATTTTACAGATGGGGAACCCGAGTAGGAGATGCTACAAGACAGAAAGACACAATAATTCAGGCGAGATCCACAAGGGAAAGGTAATTGAAAAAGGTTGTAGTGACATCTGTCAAAATACTCAGTAGTGTTTAATTCCAGACCTCTCAAAATGTCTTTGCTGCTACAGAGACTCTGGAATAAAAGTTTCACAAGTTCTGAAAGCCTGTTTCGGGGCCTGTCCTGTTTCGGGGCCTGTCCAGATGTATTTTGGTGCTCAGCATGCTGGGTCTGTCAGGATCTGCCTCATGCTCAAGCACAGTCAAGGTTCGCAGTTAAAGACTTCAGCTCTGTGTTATTCACTGCAGGGCCCAATGACATAGACCATCTGAGAGCGTTGCTAGTTTTTCTGTTGCACTGTACAGGGAACCAGCATGACAATTCAGTTCTTCAGATTCTGTTTAGCAGAAGGGTGCTGAAAAGCAAGCTGTTATGCAGAGCTGTGATATCTGCATGCCTTGGTGGAGTGAATCCCCTTGCTTTGTTTTGACCTTGTTCTTGAAAAAGGAATGGTATTTCCTCAGGCCATGTGGTTTACGGAGGTGGAAGGAGAACACATCCTCAAGAACCAGTGTCAGTGTGTACGCGTACAAGCGTAGCTCGTTTAGAGCTACTGTGTCTGGGTAAAATTACTGTCTGTTTTTATGCAAGGGAATGTTCATTATTACCTGTATGCACTTGTTTTCACATAAATAAGAAGAACAAATTCACTGTGGCATTACAGTGACATAAGAGTTGGTTCTAGCATTATTGTAAAATAGCAGTCATGTTGCGGTCATCTTAAATTGATACTTCTGTCCAGGTACATCAGGATCCCTTTTGGAGCTGCACTGCTGCTGTATGTAGTGTTACTATACTTGATGAATCTGTCTGTATCTACCTAAATTAATAAATAAGAGCCAGTGTGTTCTTGCGTGTGCTGTTACACAAAGAAAGTGTCAGTAGTTTAAGTATTCACATATCACAGCTATTGGTAACTGTATGAAAAGCCAACTCAGTAACATATAGTGCCAAAACAGATATTAAATCAAACTTACATCTGAAGAGTACACATTTCTCACAATAAAATATATATTTTTATGTTTTATGGCATCACATTTACTGCCTGAATTTGGATTATCTATTATACTATTATACATATAACAGCAGGGCTCAAAATATTTTTATTTCTGAAGAAGTTAAATTTCTTCATAATAAACATTAAAGATGCACTGCTGTATTTAATTTCTGGAGAAAATGAAGGGCAAGGAAGTAGAGAAGTGGTTACAATATGTTTAGAACTGCTCCTGCTATGCAGAATTGGACAGTAAACAAATGAAGTTTTATGGAAAATCAGTTAATATTCAGTGATTCAAAATTTGGCTTTGCCAAGGACAAGTGACCCAGACCCATTAGTTGCAAAATGTTCATCACTCAAAAATATTCTACAGTATTTTTATTTAAGTATTACATGAAAAAATTATGGCAGCTTGTTAACTATATATACACAAAACATCCAAGCTTGCTATTCAGGCTTATGAAGTGGAATCCTCCAGTCACAAGAATTGAACATTACACCATATTGAATACGCAGAACATCATCCCAAATGTAGACTCTGGTTTCAAATGAGCTATGTAGTCTCGGTTAGACATTGACAGTCTTGGGAAAGGCAGAAGTGCAGCACTCTCCTGGAGGAGGCAGAGGGGAGGGGGACTCAGGAGGGTTCCTTGTTTGATACAGCTCACTGATTTCCACTTCAAACTTGCTTAGCTTACAAGTACAAATATGGTTTTCTTTCTTTGTTTTCTTTCCTTTATTTCTTCTTTTTTTTTGGCAGCCTGCTCAGCACCTTCACCCCAGGCTCTTGACAGTCACCCTGGGTTCATTCCATTTCATGTCTCATTGCTGATAATAGAGTCTCTGCAGGCTTTATTATGCCTCCAACACATCTCTATGTGGTTGTCTTCAGATTATGCCATCAGTGACACCTGTGCAACCCCATTAATCTTCAGTGGTGTAGTTACAGTATTGTGAAAGGCATAATGAAAAGACGGTTGTAGTTGCTTTGTGTACAGGAGAGCAAAACTTGAGTCCTCAGCGCATTTCCTACTGACAACATGGGCTGCCTGACTTAACATACGAAGTGGGAAACAAGTGAGGCAGTTTCAGCTTGTGAAATCAGATATTGGGAGAAAACAGTGCAAACATTTACTTCAAAGCTAAGAAGTGTTAAATAGAAATCTATAACCTGGTGTTGTCACTACATAGAAATCCATGCCAGTATTAATTACCCGATAAATCCTGAGATCGTTAGTTAATTTCTGCGTGTAAAGCATTTTGTGTTTCATTTACTTATTTATTTATGAAAATCTAGACCACCACACTGGCATTTTCCGTAGCTGCCTGAGATTAAGAGCAACTCTGAGCCTGCTCTTGAGTTGTGCTTGGGTCAGTTCATCCTGCCCAGCTGAAAGTTCAGTACAATGTAAAGAGGTTCGGAGGCTCTTTCCTGTCTACTCCAACGAGATCCTCTTCACAGCCAGAGGCCTGGGCAGGTAGGCTGTGTATCAATCAGACTGGCCTTTTCTCAGACAACACAAGGCAGGTTTTGAGACTGGCTGCCACTCTCAGTGACTGAGAACTAACTTCTCTGGGGAAAAAAACCCAAACATTTGTTTCAAGTTGAACTTCAAGGGAATGAAAATAAGAATTGGATCAAAGGGCAATAAATACTGAAGAGACTTCTCTGAAAATGACAGTACTGTGCCAGTTCTTGAATGCCTCTGTGCAGTTAAATAGAGCAACAAACAAAATCACTCCATAATGTCTTCTGCCTTGCGCATGCCTTGAGTCTCTTTCCAAATTAATTCTTCACTGACCCACTCATGCTCCAGTAGCTCAAACGAGGTGGTTCTACGTGAGAGCAGAACCCTGAACTGGCTGAGAGCTGGCAGTTTGGTGTCTTTGGGGCTGTGTTCAGCTCCAGTGTCATGAGTTCTGGCAACAGCATAGCAGCCTTGGTGAGAAAACTGCTAGAGCACAAGCTGTTTTCCTAACCTGACGAGTAAAGTGTTTGCCAATGCAGATGGAAAGAAGATGATATGAAGCTTGCCTAGTCTACTGATGATTTTTCTCCACACAGAAATGCAAAGTTTATTGAATAGTATAATGGAAAACCTGAAACACTGTGCAGGGGACATATTATCCTCTTTTTCCCCCTATTACATTAGATGGGAAAAAACTAGCAGGGCTGGAAGAAGGACCTGAGAAATGAGAGAAGACAGGAGCTCCCTTGCAGGCTTTTGTCACACAGACTTCCTAAAAATGTCCTCGCTTCTGGAAGGGGCAAATGGATTGTAAACACTGGAGGCTGAGTTGTCACAGAGACCCAGAAGCTAATTTATACTCACAGCTTCTGTTTTGCTGAGTATGCCTCCAAAGGAGACTCTCCAAGCAATAGCTATTCTTAAGTGAATTATCTTCTCTGGTTTTCCTACATGGAAATCTAGACACAGGGAAAGGTAACCCTTCCAAGCCAGTCATGCCCCAAACACTTCCAAAACTCTGAGAATCTCTTTTTGTATGGAGCTGCTGCTGAACAGCATCTGCTTCTCAGAAGGTGTCGTGACAGCTGCATCAATCCCTCCTGTTGAAAAGGCAACAGCTAAATATATGCTTCCTTGAGATACGTACATCAGCTTAAGATCAAAAAAGACCTTTGAAATAGGGATGATAAACCACAGGTATGTCTTCAATATACTGCAGATTGCTTTCTGCAGGGTGCTACCCCTCCTGTTTTAAGTAATTTTTCTAGGATAGGAAAAACTCCCTTCTTTATGCCTCCTTTGCTTCTGCCTCTTCTTTGCATCCCTGTAGAGTTGGCCATGGCAACCTGTCCCTAAGTTTTAAGTCAGGTTAGATTTGTTACCACTAATTTGCTGAGTGATAATCTGTTCATGATTTCTTGGAAGATTTCACAATGTGTCATGCAAGAGGCAAAATCAGTTTCCATATCTGCTTTTGTTTCAGATTTGCATGCTTTCCAGTTTCTGAATATTTCTTCATTTTTTTTGCCATTGCATTACTTTCAGTGTATAACTCCACATATATTTGCATTGAATCACTGCAAATGCATCTATTCTTTTAAATATTTGACAGTGTAAAATTTCATAAGCCCATTATCTAGCTAATTTAGAAATTTCCAAACAATGAATAATTCTTCAACCTTGAGACACTTGAAGAAATAGATTGGGATTTGCAAAATTATTTTTAATTTCTTGTAAAAATCAGTGATGTTTTTAATGTAGTCATCCAGAACAGAGGAAGCCAAATAAAACTTTGACAGTTTTTCCTCTTATTCCACCCAATATAGTAGTATGTGTATATGTGTATTTTATATCTAGCTTTCTCCATCTCTTCATCTATGAATATTGGTGTCCTTATCTCTGTTCAGATTATTTAAAAATGCAAAAGTAATGGAATTATTATATATGTTCTTTGGAAATAAGTTACCATGTATTTTGCCTGGATACTAGCATAATACTTCTTATCCATTGAAAATAATTATTATGTATTTATAACATTCTATTGATCCTCTTTTAATGCAAAGAATACACATTTTTCAATAGTATTTGCTAGTGTTTCCATTTTTACTCTTACTTTTAAAGCAGAATTTCAGCAATTTGTCCTGTTATTGCTAGGCTTGTCCTGACAAAATGCATGTGTTATGAAGCAATTCAGTAGGACCATGCTCAGTAGAGGGAGGTGAAAGATAAAAGTAGATTTTCTGTGCAGAATCTTTTTTTTTTTTTTTTCTCCTTTCTTTTCAAGAACCAACCCAGGTAACCTTCTCATCACTTTCTAATGTTTTCTTGATGTGATCCAGCTGAGTATTGTTGAGAGGACTGAAAATTTGGCTAGAAGCAGAAGCTAGTAGGAACCCATTACTTCACTAGACACAAGCCACAACCTTCCAGGTGCTTCTGTCTATTTAAGACACACATAGATATTAACTGTCACGTCTATATTCTACTGGTGTTCCTTCTATAAATGGGAAATGTGCTGGGAGGAAAGGGAATGTTTGTTGTCAGTCCTTAAATACATCACCTATTGTTTATTTTTCATGTTTCTACAAATATGTTTGTCATGTACCTAGCTTATGTAAGCATTTATAATGTAGTAGAAATAAGGAATATATAAATGCTATTTTAAAATAAGACTTCCCCCCCGGTAAATTAGATGTTATCACATGTTGAAGTCAGTTTGCATTTACAGATTCATAGTTTTCATAGTCATATTTCTGAAAACAGAATTCAGAAATAGCAGTAGAAAGGAGACAAATGACATTTTCTATGACTGTATGTATCTTGAAATTAATATAGTAAAGCTTAGAGCAGTAACCCTACTCCCAAAGCACACCATCAAAGTGGAAAGTAAGCGAAATAAGCATGTCAGTAACTCAGGTTACCTGAGTGAGCTGGTCAGTTTTGGCTGTCTGATCAAAACATACTACTCCATGAAAATAATAGTCACTTTCTGATGGTTTAAAAGCAAAGTGGAAGCTTGTTAAGATGAGTTGCAGAAGTATGAACTTGAGTAGCCTTGAACAATAGACTCAAAGAAATGATAAATCCTTTGGAAGCTAGAGTTATTCGTTAGTTGGGAGAATGGAAGATGGAAGCATATAGTAAATATCAGGGGCAACTGAAGGGAAGAAAGAATTTTAAAACCTAGTTCAGGCATATTTCAGAACAAGTGCTAAAGGCTTAATTTATAGAAGATCAGATCTACAAATTGCATAAAGCTTGAATGTGACAAAGAATTTATTATAAAAAGATATTCATGAAAACCTGCCTTTACCAGTATTGTACCAATTTTGTCTTTATTTTGAGGATCAGGATATCATTAGCTGATTTAATATAGATTCAGTTCAGATCACAACTTGCCTTTCTATTCAGTAAATGCAGTCATCCTCCCAAGACTCCACTCTTTCAAAGAAACCACAAATCTAGAATAGTGTGGAAGTCCAATTCAGCTAATAATGTCTATTAAAGCCATTGAACAAACAGTAAGAAAAACATCTGGCACTGTGGAAAATAGCTAGCATCTGCCTAAATAAATGTTTCTCTCTTTGCACTTTAATAATTTGCTATGGTGGTTTTGGTTTTGCCTTTTAGGATGACAGTGGTATTTCAGAGCGAGACTCTATCATTGTGTTTCTGATGGGAAAATTAACACTTTTTTTTTTTTCTGCAGATGATGATGTGCTGTTAGTGGCAAAACATTATCTATTCTGTCAACTAGCTTACTATGGACTGTTTTCTCTGATAAATGGAAGCTGTTTGGACTCTTTCCAAAAGCACTGATGAGTTAGAAGGTAAGGTTTGATATAAGACCACAAGTCACTAAGAGACAAACCATTGCATATGTAATTAGGTTGATCAGTATTTCTAGGTCCTAGCATAGGTTAACTCATTTGTTAAGTGAACATTCTACAGTACTGTATCCAACAATGTCTAGATGTATGTATGACACCACAAAACACAGAAGAGTAGTTATGAAAGCCTCCTGAGTAAATGGTTATTAACCTGACAGATTAATATTTTTCTCCCTATCATAGATATAAGCCCAGTTCTAATTATTTTTTTTTTTTTAAATAAGATTCTGACATGGTTGGTATTTACTGCAAAAGACTTTATTATAATAATGACCATTCATGCATGCATATAAACTTTGAATTAATAGAAGCCATAGAGATGAGTCAGCATTATAGATTTATGTCTGTTTTAATGGAATGAGAAGGAACCTCTGAGAAGACAGAAAAAAAATTATATATATTCCCATCATTTAAGAAGTGAAGCCCCTCTCAGCAGCACCTGAATACCTTTAAGGATATACAGGAGGACTTTTCATAAATTAGCTGATGCATTTAAAATAAAGGTTATTCAGAGTAATTATGTAGAACAGTCCAGTATAGTAGGGTGGTGGTTTTGGCTGGGTGTCCTGGTTTCAGCTGGGATAGAGTTAATTGTCTTCCTAGTAGCTGGTGCAGTGCTATGTTTTTGAGCTAGGTATGAGAAGAATGTTGATAACGCACTGATGTTTTCAGTTGTTGCTAAGTAATGTCTAAAGTCAAGGTTTTTCAGCCTTTGATGCCCAGCCAGCAAGAAAGCTGGAGGGGCACAAGAAGTTGGGAGGGAACACAGTCAGGGCAGCTGACCCAAAGTGACCAACGGAGTATTCCATACCATATGACGTTTTAGGAACTGAGACAGGCACGTCGCCGCTCGGGGGTCTTCCGGGTGCGTCGGTCGGCAGGTGGTGAGCAATTGCGTTGTGCATCACTTGTATTTTCCAACCCGTTTATTAGTGCTGTTATCATTTCATTAGTGTCATCATTATCATTATTAGTTTCTTCTTTTCTGTTCTACTAAACCGTTCTTATCTCAACCCACGAGTTTTAGTTCTTTTCCCGATTTTTCTCCCCCATCCCACTGGGTGTGGGGGGGAGGTGGGTGAGCGGCTGTGTGGTGCTTAGCTGCTGGCTGGGGTTAAACCACGACACTGGGATAGAGTAAACTTTCTTCCTAGTAGCTGGTATAGTGCTGTGGTTTGGATTTAGGGTGAGAATAATGTTGATAACACTGTTTTAGTTGTTGCTGAGCAGTGCTTACACTAAGTCAAGGACTTTTCAGCTTCTCATGCTGCCCTGCCAGCGAGGAGGCTGGGGGTGCACAAGAAGTTGGGAGGGGACACAGCTGGGGCAGCTGACCCAAACTGGCCAAAGGGATATTCCATACCATGTGACGTCATGCCCTGTATATAAAGCTGGGGGAAGAAGAAGGAAGGGGGCATCGTTTAGAGTGGTGGTGTTTGTCTTCCCAAGTAACGGTTATGTGTGATGGAGTCCTGCTTTCCTGAGGATAGCTGAGCACCTGCCTGCTGATGGGAAGTGGTAAACGAATTCCTTGTTTTGCTTTGCTTGCATGCACGGCTTTACCTATTAAACTGTCTTTCTCTCAACCCATGAGTTTTCTCACTTTTGCTCTTCTGCTTTCCACTAAGAGGGGAGTGAGCGAGCGAGTGGCTGCATGGTGCTTCGTTGCCAGCTGGGGTTAAACCATGACAGGCGGGAAATTACTTGAGTCCATTAATTTCATTTGTGTCTTGTCAGAGAAAAATAAATTAGAGGTATACCTCAGGGGATTGCACTTCCTCCAGAAAAGGTAGAGCGTGTATAAGAACCCCTCATGTGTGTGTAAGCTCCCCCAGATCACTGTTTGTTTGGGGGACTCCATGTGAACTGAGCTAACCCCAGCAGCTATCACAGGACCAGCCCCACAATAATCAGTAGGGCTTATATGACTCCATTAACATACTGTGCAAGTTCCTTACAGACTTCAGTGCCTTTGTATGCACAACAAATCAGAGGCAGGAAAATGTTAAGAACCCCTTTATAAAGGAGGAGCTGAGACACAGACTAATGTACAGTGTGACTCGGATGGACTTTTAGGATGGTCTTCTCCCATCTAAACTGGTACATTCTGTACAAAGCACTGTTTTGTTTTATGCAGAAACAAAGTAAGGGGGATGGAAAGGACCTTAATTTTTTTCTTTCATAGCTTCATCATGTAATACTCATATGGTCTGGGGAGTCCAAGTTTCTATCCTTTCCCAATGCAAGTTTCCAAAACTTGCATCTTGTTCACAGCTAACAGCATGCCAGAAGAGTGCCGTAGCTCTATTACTATAGATTAGCTTGGGCTGTAAAAAAACCCTACTTCGCCCTTTGAATATCTGCCATTCAAATAGATCATGAAAGATTTCCTGAGCCAGAGGAAGAATAACAGTGTAACTTGCACAGTACACTAAATGGGACAGAAGAGATATGGGGGCAGTTTGTTCCGCAAGGACAATTAAGATATGTTCTTTAGATTAAGCATGAATTGAACAAATTATATAGACAACTGAACTCACAGTATGCTTTGCCTTGTGAATGCTAGATTCAAAAGTAGCCATATAAAAGGGGAGCACCATGACTTTATTTGCTAGATTCCTCTCATGTTTTTTTAAAAAAAAAAGATGTTGGATGTGCCTGTGTTTGTCTGGAAGCCCGGCCTGGAGTTGTCCTTAATGTGTATTCTGGACACAAAAAACAGGTGCAGAAATGCCTTTGGTTTTGAAGACTGAGGAGCATTTACACAGATGCAAAATCAGGCATGTAGGAGTCTATGGAGTTATAAATAGCTGAGTTTGGGTATTTTGAGGATTGTAATTTTGGTTCTGGGTGTCTAAATATCAGCTACAAATCAGTTTATGTATGTAAAACTTACTGTGGATTTCATCCTAAATGGACTAGCAGTAAGAATCACACAAAAAGTCTGTGGAAAAACAGAGGTTTTACGTACTAGGAGATTTCCAGATTTTATTAAGGGAACAAGCAAAATGCGTCACTCCCTTCTACCCCTTTCTCACAGCTCCCAACCCTTTCAGATCCATCTGCAAATTCTTCTGGAATAATCTCTGTAACTGCATCTCTGAAAATCTAGGTAAATAAGAATGTTGTTAAATTATGTGTTGCATGCCCTGGATTGTGCCATAAGGAGATGTGGGAGGATTTGATAGCACATTGCCTATTGGCATGGTGTTGCAAGAGGTAGAGGAAACCGAGCTTTGTGAAGCCTCTTTCATAAAACCTTTTGGAAATTCTTCCTGGAATGACCCCAAAGAGGTGCCATATTTTGTTTTAGAGCTAGTTGGAGTGGCCCAACAGACGTGTTCCCCTTGCATGTGCCATTTCTTAATGCAGGAAGAAGTCATGCAACAATTTAGAAACAGGAATCAGAGCTCACTGTGAGATTTCATAGGAGGAGAAGGTGATAATCGTTTTAAAACCAATTTAATTTACCTGTAGTTACACTCTCATACCCACATACTCTCAGGCACCAAGATGCACATATCCTGGCAGCCTGGCCAAGATTCTTTGTAGTGCTGCAGAAGATGGGGACACCAGCTTGTACTGAAGTCCTCATGACATCTCCTAGAATGCTGCTCAGGTTCCTGGTTGGCTCTTTTGGAGCCATAGAAGAGCTGGCAGCAATCAGTGTCTCCACTCTGTACCACCTCTGTGAATGTTCAGGATTTACTCATTGTCCTTTTTCTCTGAATCTCTGTGTTGGGAGAAGCTGCATATAGATATGCTGGAATTTTGATAACCTGCTACTGTAGGGGTCATCGACATATGCCATAACTCAAGCCTTTCTTTTGCCCTGCCTGTGGATGATTCCACACTCAGACATTCATATTCATTTTCCACTCATATCAGCACCCAACATTTCTATTACAGCTGAATATCTGTGGACAGTCAAGGGGGTGTAGTGCTTCTGTTTGCTTCATTGCCCACACTTATGTATCACCCTATATGTACCCAGAGTGTTGGGTTGGTTTTTTTTTCCTGGCTCAAGTTGGGCTGAAATGCCAAAATCTTGGAAGTGTTTGTAAGCTAATAATTGAGAAAGTTTTTGGTGTTACATCAGCTGTGAAATTTCATTTTGATGCTGACCTTTCTGAAAATACTATTCCAAAAATATCATTATTGATTTACATCCCTAAGCAAAAAGTAATCTCAAGCCAAAATTTGGACCTGTCATTTAGAAAATGTCAACATGGGATGTTGTGACAACTGTGAAACTTCTTTTCCATTTAAATGAAAAAAACATCAAAATCAGCCCTTTCCTTCTGAACAGCTTTTTGGTTTCAGCAAATCAGCAACGGTACAAGTTCAAGCAAATGGTGCCCAGGAAGCTGTGAAAGTGATGCCTGCTGCCTTTTGCGGTTCCTAGTCCTGAATTCTGTGGCATCCTGAAGTAAAGCCTCTGTGTTTGCAGAAGGGAAGAGCACAGAAGACTGGCACACTTCCAGGTTTCCTTTGTATTGCACTATGTTGTGTCCTACACAGGCTGCATGTGTGTTGGAAAAGCTGCTGCTTGCTTTTTTTTCTGTGCAGGATTGTGTGTGGTAGGTATGTGGTCATACCTGCCACACTATGTCAGCAGGAATCTCTTTCTCTGTGATGTGTGAACTTCTTAACGTAGGTAAATGGGTAAATCAAGAACCCTGCAATCTTATTACGTGGATCATTCTGTCTGTAATTTTTACAAGGATCAATAGAACAGCTTACCTGTGTCACTGAAGCAGGTTTTGACAGCCAGCTGTAAACAAATAATCAGTTTTGGTTAAATTTGGGTCTGTCTACCTAGAAGATTGAGAGCAGGATTGGGTTCCTTTTTTCTTCTCTTCCAACCTAGCCAAATATTTTTCTATGTGAATTAGTGCAGTGCTCAGCCTGACATACTGAGATAGAGGATATGGTAGGTTTGGCTTGTCATCATGACACTTGCTCTAAGTAATGACAGGATAAACCTGTATCTCCATAGATCTACAAAATGCCATGTTAGACAGCATGCACGATAGCTGTAGTTGTGTTATCTAGTTGTTGTTGGCTTAATGTTCACCATGTGTAAGTGAGGTTGGCTTAGCTTCCAGGATTGCTTTATTAAGCATCTTTACTATATAAGCATCTTTTTCCCAATTTCCAAATAAATGGGGGGGGGGTTAGCAAAAATGTTGTATCTTGAAAGGAGGATGTGAAAGGATGCTGCTTTTCCTTTTATTTTAACTTTTTTTTCTGCCTACCATCCCTTGCCTTTGAAATTAGAAAAAAGAGAAACCATCTAACATGTCACCAAAATAATACACTAAACAAGCATTCTGTATGTCCAGTAAGAGCTTGAAATGTATTACTAAACTAACTCAAACCATCAGTGATTTCCTCACCAAAAAGTGGGGGTAATTTCACTGCATAGCGTAGTCTGGAGGAAGCCAAATGATACCACACGCGTCTGTGAGTAACAGACCCATCTCTCCAGTTCAGGACTGAACAGAGACTGTCAGCAATCAGTTCCACAGGTACTACAGACAAACAAAATCTCCATAGTTGAAATTTTTCATTGAATTGACTGACTAAAGGCCTTGAGAGTGATATATGGAATCTGTAATTGACCCCAAGCATATCATACAGTTAAACTGATTTTTCCCCTTTCAAAATTATCACTATCAAAATTGACTATGTCATTGCCCGATTCCCTTTTCAAATAGATGATAATTTTTTTTCCCTTCCCATTCCTTTTTCAAATAGATGATTAATTCTGTACATAATGATCTTAAAAATGAAGCAAAACAGAAATTCAAGCATGTTTTCTTGGCAATGGCTTTAAGTGAACCTAAACTCTCCAAACTGGAAAAGCCGTCTGTGTTTTCTTTTGTTCAAAACATACGGCATGGCATCTTCAGAGAACTGAAAATCATAGACTTGAAGTCATGTGAGGTCCTGCTGTCTATGCCCACCCAGATGTAGTTGCCACTTACTGTTCCACATTGCACATACATCAATAATAAGTATCTCTGAAATGCTGCAGCATAACATTAATTATAGCTGTATGTTTGGTGAAGTACAAAGGAATGCCCCTCTCCTAAGCAGTTTTTCCCTAGAAGGTCCAAAGATACCCTGGTTATAGATGGCTGTATAAATCTCCTAGATGTCAAGACTTGACAGAACTTCAGCTCATAAAGTTGTTGTAGTTTCATTTACTTTATTAGAGCCATATGAGTTTACATCAACTGTGGAACTTACGTAATTGTATTCTTATTACATTTCTTTCTTACTTTCTCTATTTCTTGTATATTTCTTGCAGTATGTTTTATGTGTTCATATAAGTTAGTAGAAAGATAACAGACAAGCTAAAAAAATAATGCTCCTGGCCTGCCGTTAAAAAATCCCATTAAGACTATAATTGATTTCATAATACATATTTTCTCATCTTAATTCCATTTTCCATGAGCCTGTAATGGAAAAGTAACTTTCCTGAATGAGGAAATAGGCTTGAGATAACGATATGATAAGAAGAAAGAGCATCCACATACCCCAATGGAAAATGCCTTCTATTCTACTTCTCAAGCTACAGAGAGAAACTCAGTAAAAAGTAATTCTTTCTCACTCTAAAGAGTAGGTATCATCTGCAGAAATTAGTTCCATTTTTTTCCCTAATCCATTAAGTTCTTTGCTTGTTTATCCACAGAAACGTTTTAGATTTTACATGTCCCACCAAGAGAATCAAAATAGTTCACACCACACAAAGGGATAGGGTTTTTTTGGGGAGGGGCAGTCTGCAGCATTCAGACCACCCCATCCAAGTTCTTGCAAGACAGTGAAGAGATACACTTCCTATCCTAGATCTTCAAACAAGAAATTGCTTGATGAGGAGTGGGTGCTTGATCAGCTTCTTAAGGATTTAGAGAAAGGACTCCCACTTCATGAGAGCTGGTGAGTGTCCAGTCTAGGTCATTAATTTAAGAATGTGTGTTCACCAGGTCATATACTGCAACTGCGTAGAAGGTGTTTAAAATATTTGTAGCACAAAAGATTGCTCCTTGTTAGAACCATTTTGTTCCATCCAGAGCAATGAGGAAGCTTCTCTGCTTGGCCGCAGGCAACAGTACAGTGTTTGGATAGCAAAATAAACCTGCCAGAGAGTCAAACACTTTGCTTTGCAAACCTTAGTATGGTTAATTTTGTGTTGACTCATTGTTGACTAAAATGGTCTTCCACACCAAAACTTAATTTAGTTGGGAGCCGGAATTACAGCTATTTCAGATAAGTGTCTCTTGTCAAGGGTGTCTTAGAGTTTGCAGTTTCATTGCTGTTCCAGGGGCAGTCACGGAAAACCATGCGGGTTGTTAGAAGTTGTGGCAGGTCGTACTGAAATCCTCAAAGGCAAATAAGCAATTGGCAGTTAACGCTTTATGGTTTTTGTCTCGGGGATTTTCTCAGTTATGTCACTTTGCTAGTGGTTAGTTGGATAACCAACACCATTCTTACTGTGTCGTCCATGTGAATGGTTGAATTGATTTCTGTCAGTTTAGCATTTTCCACTTACTAATTTTGCAAGGTAATATTTTCAGTTAAGTTTTTCTACCATCTAGTAGACAATTTCCAATTCTTCAGCCTCTTCTTGTGAAATAATATGTTGTCTTTGCAGTACACTAGCTTGTATCTTGTTTAAGCTTAATGAAGCCTGCAAAGTACTTCTACCAGTTTTCTAATCTAGTATTATCCCCCTAAGACTCTGTATAGTCCTGCTATAGGCACAGTTACTGGACAATGATTTAGATGAGTTCTTATCAAAATATTAAATGAGTGATAAAATCAACAAATGTTTTTCCTCTGTTTTCTTCTTCCATTTAATCAGTGGCAGCTACCATGCTGATAAATAGATGGTGACATAGCAGACAGATAATATAACCACACCTTAAAGCTGCATTTTAATTTTCTTTACAGGTCTGTCTCCCATTTTAGTGGCAGAATTTTTATCTTCATTACATAGAAAGAAACTTAAGCGTATCTGTTATGGGTTTGTGTGGCGCGGTTTTCCCTTGGTGGCAGGGGAGGGGGGCTGCAGAGGCGGCCCCTTTAAGAAGTTGCTGGAAGAATTTGCCGCCCCAAAATGTCGGACCCGCGCGCCAAAATGTCGGACTCGCCTCTAGGCGGGGAGTGACGGTGGTA
>VYZV01031510.1:10950-32621 GCA_013401275.1 Pandion haliaetus | reverse complement strand
TTTCTTCCCCAAGTTGAGCCTGTCTTTTGCCCGTGACCATAAGTGGGGAGTGATCCCTCCCAGTCCTTGTCTCGACCCCCAAGCCTTCCTTTTGTTTGTTTTTTTTTTTCTCCTCATCCCAACGTGGCCAGGCGAGGGGGTGGGGGGTGAGTGAGCGGCTTCGTGGTGCTTTGTTACCGACTGAGCTGACCTGAAACCACGACAGTATCTTAAGGTTTCATTTACATGTTCTTGAGGAAAGGAGAGTCAAAGAAAAACTGTTTAGGAATTACTGAAGCATCTGATTAATTGCAGGCCTTTTTCTCACTTAGTGGCACATTAATCTTGAATTGCTACTTCACTCTTCCTGGTGACTGAAAGCTTTCCATTATTCAGGGGACATTTCCAGCTGTCTGTGTTGGTAGCAGCAAATGACACTCATAGGTCTCTGCTAAGAAGCTGCCTAAATCTGAAGGCAAACAGCACAGCAGCACTATGACAGAGCCAGAACATCCTTTGGGGATGTCTAATCCATCAGTTGACTGTGAGAGGAATACAATATTTTCCCAAATTTGTCTCCAGCAAAATGAATTTGTGCGTAAAATCCCAGTGGGAGAAATTTTGTTGTAACCCACAACACTGGTAGAACTCGACTTTACAGTTACTGCTCATTTACCCTGTTGTAAATAGGACGGGAATATGACCTAGTGTCTTGATATAGCAGAGCCTAACATTATCTGTATTATCTTCAGCCATAGATTAAATGGCGATGATGTAAAAGAAATTCTCTCCGTCTTCCTCTTTCCCCAGTGATCTAATTTATATTAAACTAACAGTGCTTTTTCCTATCTAGCTATCCTGCAACAGGTACAGAATTATAAGCACATGATGTATGCCTAAGTCTTTAGAAGTTTCACTTTGTAGAAAGAGGAGCTAGGTTTGTTTCACTTCCTTTTTAATTAGTGCTTTTCTGTACTCTCAAGACTTACAGCGATATGATTTGAATGAGTCAACTGTCTTTGCCTGAGCCACACGTATAGACAGAAAGAGAGCAAGAACCCTAGGGTGCTGAGGGGGGGAGGGGATGGAAAGAACCCTCCATGCCCCCTGTATGGGGCAACTGCTATATGACAGAGTTATGTTTCCCCATCAGTGTGTGCCCTGTTGTAATTGTTGGGGCAGGGAGAGAAGCTGCATTGCAAACTGTGCGGAGTAAGAGAGCTGTGAGTCATTCCTGCAGCTTGAGTCTTTTTAACGGGCTCCAGGCAGAGTTGGATTAAGCCAGGCAGGGTGCAGTTGCTACAGCACAAAGTCAGAGACAAAATATTACTTTTTTAGTCCAGCCTGGAGGAGAGAACAACATTGCCCTGGTGGGAGTTGCTGGGGAAGGGACAGAAAGCTGCGGTGCAGCTGGGGGCTCCCATTTTGGAAAATGTTGCAAGGTGGCCCTGCAGCTGCTCAGGAATCCACTGATTATGAGGACAACAGCTCAACCCTTGGGACCATGCATCCAGGCAGAGATGGGCTTAGGAAGTGGTAAATACCCTGCAGACACCTGACAGGTCCTCAGTAGCATGCCTGGGGTTGGTGAGGCTCTGTACCTGCTAGGCCACAGAGGAGGGGACATGAAGTTGGGTCCCAATCTCTGGGGCACTTTCCCTCTCCCTTTCTGGGCTGCCCCACACGGTGCATGGCACAAGTATGGAGGGATGCAGGCAGTGGGGAGTCACCCTGCCCAGGCAAGGAAAAGGTCCTGGCACTGCTAGGAGCACTGGGAAGAGACCCTGTTGGGGAAAGCAGACCTGGCTCCTGAGGATTTGCTTGAGGCAGGAAACTTCTGCAACAGTTGAGCTGCCTTATTGTGGTCTAGAGTGGGAAGGTCTAGGCACAGCCCCTGGAAAGGCTGTGGCAGAGGCATGCCTTAAGTAAATGAATAATTCCTGACAAATCTTCCCAAGTTTAGATGTGGGTTTTGGTCTTGACCACTGACAGTTCCGAGTTGTTTGGTCCTTACTTTGTTAGGAAGGATTTGGACAGGGGGCAGGCCAAATGATGCAGCTGAAACTTCGTGTTTCTCCGTTCCTCCCTGAAGTGTCTCGGAGTTTGTGTCCAGACAACATGAAGTCTGGCTATCCATGAAGCCTGCCCTCCTCTCTTAGAAAGGAATAGAGAGTTGGTGCTGTTGGTGCTATAATAGTAATGAAAGCTCATTTGCCTTTACTGTTTTGCTATTCTTCAGCGATATTGTATTTCTTCCCCATAACTTCTGAATATAAAACCCAGTGGTTGGCCTCCCCTTACCCTTGCCAGGATTTCATTCTCAGTGCCCATTACTGCCTGATCTGAACTCTACCGCAGATAGACAGATTCCTGTTGTCTGCAGTGTGTGGAATAGGGCCGTCTATCAAAAATCAGCTGGTCATGGTATCTTAATGGAAATGAACATTACTTACAGCATCTTCCTTTTGGCTATTTTGTATTCTCAGCCCATATTCTTTGATTTCAGTACACAAGCAAAATTATAATTTCATTTTAATATCAATTGAGAAGTAAATATTGTTGGTTCTTTTTCCTTCTTTTCAGGCATTGCCATTGGAAGTTGGGAAACTTCTTTGATCATATGTGATATTTACAGGAAACTCTAATGGATAAATGAATTGCAACATCACAACTGAGTTTACAGATTAATTGTTCCATGCACAGTTAACATATAACTTCCTGAAAATTGTCATGTATGTACAACATATCCAATTCACTTTAACAGTCATTGGTTATTTATTGCAATGGTTTCATATGTTGTGAAAGGTTGCATCCAAACATGGTTGGGGTTTTTTTCCCCAGCTTACACACAGTTAAAAGGCAAGACATAAAAGTTTAAAGTCATGAACGTGGACTCTGAGGTCAGTTTTCATAGACATTTTTGAAGAGTGGTTGTTGTCTTGACTTTATTCTGTATGGTAATATTGCTGTTTCTGCTTACTGTTCAGTGGACATAAGCAAGAAATGGGAGTTTCTAAGAGAGTCCTCAGAATGGGATTTGGAAACATCAAGCTTTTGCTTTCTCAGCTGCTTGAGGAGAAAACAGAAAAGCAGTTGATGTACCCAGAACTGAAGCTGTTGTCCTGCTGTTAGTGGAGAGACAGTATTCACAGCTGGGGCAGGACATAATTGCAACCCCAGAACAAGTCGATTTCAGTAGAACATAGAGAGTGCAGTGGTCAAAGTTGATGTTCCAAGTCTTTTTGATGAAGGAAGGCGAAAACATGCACTAATTATTTATGAAAATATTTTAAAATATGTAAATACAGGTGCACAGCATGGAAACATTTTGAACAGGTACTGCTTGGACGGCTGTGTTGGTATGATTGATTTTCATAAGGCCAGTGAGAACAATTTGCTCAATGCCCAGTTAAAAGGATTTCCATTGCATCCGTATAACAGCTCAGGTCTTAAGGATTATTGTGTTATCCACAATTCTCCTTTACTCCATATAACCAATGCTTCTGAAATGGCAGTGAGACCACTGGCTGGTAAAGGCTGGATGATATTCCAATACAATCATTCCACATGTGAATAAATCCTGTTAACTTGAAAAAAATCATTGAGTCAGCTCCCAGAAGGAACTTCTCAAAGTATTTTCTGTGCTACAGTTTGTTTGGCAGCAATTAAAACTTTTGGCTTCACAACCTAATTTTTGTAGATGCCAACTCCTTTCTGTCCCAGAAAAGGCTCACCTGGTTCTTGGACAGGTACATTCCAGTTGATACAGGTGGCATCTGGGTTGGGACAGAAGGAACAAGAATGAATGCCAGGGGTGTGCAGGTAAGAGGGCAATTGTGTGAACATGTATTATTTTAATGACCAGGGTTTACCAGGGTGATTACATTTTACTGCATTCATTATGGTGCCTAGCAACAATACACATTGTCATTGTGTTTATGAACTCCTGCTGCATTAATGCAGGAAATGTGTACTGAGATAAAGGGAAAAGATCAAGTCTTCAAATGAAGATATGTCTCTTTATACTAATTAAAACCTGACCTAGCTTTACCTAGCTAAATCTAAACTTGAAAACAAGTGTATTTCTTTGTGATTATGGACATAATTAAGGACATGAACCTGTTGGAGCAGGTCCAGATGATCAGAGGGCTGGAGCACCTCTCCTATGAAGACACATTGAGAGAACTGGGGTTGTTCAGCCCAGAGAAGAGAAGGCTCCAGGAAGACGTTATTGTGGCCTTCCAGTGCCTAATGGGGGCCTACAAGAAAGCTGGGGAGGGGCTTTTTATTAAGGGCATGTAGTGATAGGACAAGGGGTAATGGCTTAAAACTGATAGAGGGTATATTTAGATTAGATGAAAGGAAGAAATCCTTCACTGTAAGGGTGGTGAGGCACTGGAACATGTTTCCCAGAGAGGTTGTGGATGCCCCGTGCCTGGAAGTGTTCAAGGCCAGGTTGGATGGGGCTTTGAGCAACCTGGTCTAGTGGAAGGTATACCTGCCCATGGCAGGGGGGTTGAAACTAGATTGTCTTTAAGGTCCCTTCCAACCCAAACCATTCTCTGATTCTGTTTTGTTCCATATATACTAGTAAATTATTGAAAAATGTAGAGTTAAATATAATTCTTTATTATCAGCAGCATAAATTCATTATTTAGACCTGCTTCCAGTGAAATCAACTGAAATTTTGTTTCTGATTTCACTGAGACCAGGATTGAAACAATCCATATTGATGTGGGAAATGAAGGTAGCCAAATTTTTGAATGTGATTGAACATGTGTAATAAAACATAATACCATCATTCATCTTAATAGGCATGATAAAAAAAATAGTTTTCATACAGCCTACAAGTAATACAAATGAATTAAATTAATTTAATTGCAAAATATTTTAAAAGTCATGATGATAACTTAAAAATAACTGCTATGCCAAATTTTAATAAGATAATGACAGCTTCATTAGCTTTAAAAATGTGCATAATTTACAGGAATGTTGTATTAGCATTGAGGTGACATTTTCTATTTTATTCAGATTAAAACTGTGTAAATAGGCCATTTGAAATGCTCACATTGTATATTAAAATTAACTGTTCAGGAATTAATTCTTCAGCTTCTCATGAGAGTTATCCTTATTCACACAAGAAGTCCCATTGACTAATGGCATTTCTCAGGCATAATCAGATGACAATGGGACAAGTATAAGAATTACTCATGTGAAAAATACCAACTCCGTCATTCTTTGTTAAAATATTTGTTGATAATGGTTCTTTTCATGCAACTAGCTATTTCAGTGTTCAGTGCTGTACAGCAGCAGAGGGAAATTCTTTCATGATCTCTGTGGAGGATCAGTTTCTTCCCTGACACATGACAGGAACTAAACAAAATGCTGTAGAGACAGCATGAAGGTGTGGTGGTGGTAGGGGAAAGGCACAGTTATTTTTCTACATAGCTAAATCAACGTAATCCTTTTAAGAGCATGCATCAGGTGTATTTGTGAGTCCAGACTAGCAAAAGGCCTTCTTCTACCTGATAGCCACCTTCGTTTCTTAAGGCATACGCTCTTGGGAAAGTGGATAATTTTAAGGAAAATATCAGTGTAACTACTGAGACTTCCTCTGCTCTTTCATTGCCATGCAACACCACAGATAGGCACCAGCCTTGCCCATTAAGGTAGAGTTTCATTTTGGGGGGTTCTTTGGAGGCATCTCTTGATATTTTTCTTGGGAGTATAGGACAGTTTACAGTTATTTTTAAGATCTCAGCCAGGTTAGATAATATGTGCAAGGTTCTACACTTGGATCAGGGAAATCCCCAATATCATTACAGAATGGGTGATGAGAGCAGCCCTGCAGAGAAAGACTTGGGCGTACTGGTGGATGAAAAATTGGACAAGCGACGGCAATATGCACTTGCAGTCCAGAAAGCCAGTTGTATCCTGAACTGCATAAAAAGAAGCATGGCCAGCAGGTTGAGGGATGTGATTATGCCCGTCTACTCCTCTTGCGTGAGACCCCACCTGGAGTACTGCATCCAGTTCTGAGGTCCCCAGTACAAGAAAGACAGGGACCTGTTGGAGCAGGTCCAGAGGAGGGCCACGACGATGATCAGAGGTCTTGAACACCTCTCCTGTGATGAAAGGCTGAGAGATTTGGGGTTATGTAGCCTGGGGAAGAGAAGGCCCTTGGGTAGACATTATTGTGGCTTTTCAACATACAAAGGGGGCTTATACACAAGAAAGATAGTGAAAGACTTTTTACCAGGGCCTTTAGTAACAGGACAAGGAGCAATGGTTTTAAACTGGAATAATGAAGAAATTTTTTATTATGAGGGTGGTGAGACACTGGCACAGGTTGCCCAGAGAACTTGTGGACACCCTGTCATTGGAAGCATTCAAGGTCAGGTTGGATGGGCCTTTGAACAACCCAACATAGTGAAAGATGTCTCTGACTATTACAGGGGTGTTGGACTAGATGATGTTTGAAGATCCATTCCAAATCATTCTGTGATTCTATGTTTCTGTATACTATCTTCTACATGAATTGTTCTGAGTAGACTTAACAGCTTTGAAATAATTTTATGAAGCATTTTTAGCAGTTCTTTTTTTTTTTTTTTTCCCCTCCAATTCAGCTTAAAGTACTAAAACCAACAGAACTCTTATTAAGAGTGAATTGTGAGGAAATTCTGTCTAAGACAGTGGACTGCACGTATAGGGCTTCTGGGTGAATATCCAGAACTGGCTGAATCCAATGCTACTGCACTGCTGCTCCCGCACTAGCAGAGTTCCTGGTAAAACTTTCCTGGTGAAACTTGAGGAAGTTGTCGGATACACCAGAGGCTGACTCCACAGGCACTGAGCATAAGGATCAATCCCCCCAACTCCCCCAGGCGGTGGAAAGATTGTAATTTACTTAAGTAAATTAGGGATTTCACCCTCCAATTTTATTCTTATGAAATTGTCTTAAACACTTAATATTTTTTTTATCTTTACAGAGGAGAGGGAAATGTGGCAAACATGCCCTTGCTGAAGTGAAGAAAATTAGTTCAGTGATGAGGACAAAACATGATTAACAATATGAAACTTTAATATTAATTTTTTCTGTTTGCTTTCTGGTAATAACATCCTTTCTGAACCATATGTGTTTGTATGCGATTTTTTGGGCTCGGCTCAGGACAAGAGTGGAAACTCAAGAGTAGATGTCTGTCTAAATGGTTAGCCTAAAATACAGCTTTATGGTGCAAGTGCTGTCATGATGTTAGTTCTGGAAAAATGCAGGTCATCAGTACCTGAGATAACTAAGTAATTGGCCAATTTAGTAATTTGTAACCTATTTTCATTGCAGATCCCTAAAAACATCTAGTTTGCTTGCAGAGTTCTGTGTAGCAAGTTTTACTCTCTTGACAAATATGCTTGCTTTCTGTAAGCAAAATCTTTCATGGGACTCCAAAAATCAAACCATGGACATCAGAGAGTCTGTGGACCACAGGCTGAAAAATATTGGTTCAACTGATGTGTTACGCAGTTAATTTCGGTACAAATCGTATTCCTAAATCAGTGGCAACATTTTGATAAACTTATTGATGAACTCAATATGAGTACAGAGACCTAGTTTTTATTACATATTTCTAATGTTTTCTAGTTTTTCTAGCCATCCTTTCTTGCAGCTGTGGCTCTTTGAACCTCTCTTCATCATGAGTAGTATCCTAACTGTGTCACTGTTTTCTACGACTGTTACGGGTTTGTGGCGCGTTTTTTTTTTTTTGTGGTGGGGGAGGGCGCTGCAGAGGTGGCTCCTGTAAGAAGCTGCGAGAACCCCCCCCGGCTCCAAGTCGGACCCGCCTCTGGCCCAGGCTGACCCCATCAGTGATGGTGGTAGCGCCTCTGGGAGAACATATTTAAGAAGGGGAACCGGTAGTGTGGGGGTTGGGAAACCTGAGAGGAACATCTCTGCCGATACTGGAGTCAGTGAAGAAGGAGGGGGAGGAGGGGGCGCCTGAGGAGGCTGATGGCTCTGCAGCCCGTGGTGAGAAGGCAGGCTGTCCCCCTGCAGCCCATGGGGGTGAACGGTGGAGCGGAGGCTCCCGAAGATGGCCGTAACTCCATGGTAAAAGCCGCGCTGGAGCAGTGCGAGACTGGAGAGCAGCCCGCAGAAAGGACCAGCGCCAGGGAAGTTCGTGAAGAACTGAAGCCCGCGGAAAGGACCCGCGCCAGGGAAGTTTGTGAGGAACTGCAGCCCGCGGAAAGGAACCACGTTGGAGAAGTTGGTGAAGGACTGTCTCCCGTGGGAGGGACCCCACGGTGGAGCAGGGGACGAGTGAGGAATCTTCCCCCTGAGGAGGAAGGAGCAGCAGAGACAAGGTGTGGCGAGCTGACCCAACCCTCATCCCCTATTCCTCTGCGCCGCTGTGGGGAGGAGGGAGAGAGAACCGGGAATGGAGCTGAGCCGGGAAGGCGGGAGGGGTGGGGGGAAGGTGTTCTGAGGTTTGGTTTTGCTTCCTAATATCCTTGTTTTGATTTGATTTGTAGTAAATTAAATTGATTTTGTTTCTTCCCCAAGTCGAGCCTGTCTTTTGCCCGTGACCATAAGTGGGGAGTGATCCCTCCCAGTCCTTGTCTCGACCCACGAGCCTGCCTTTGTATTTTCTCCTCATCCCACCATGGCCAGGGGAGGGGGTGGTGAGTGAGCGAGAGGCTGCGTGGTGCTTTGTTACCGGCTGGGCTGAAATGAAACCACGACAATGACATATTAAATGATACATATATTTGAAATGCAAATTCTCTTGAGCATTTAAAAATCATCATCCAGTAGTATATTGAAAAGGATTCCTTGGGATTTAGAAGAAGCACTTGTTAAAATATGCCAGCCACTCATCCTGTAATTTATAAACAGATAATCCTCATCAAGAGGAGAGATGGAAATGTTTCCTAAAGCAATCTTGTTGCCTTTGTAATAGATCAGATTTGTGCAATATGGTACATAATTCAAAAGAATATTTGAAGAATAAAGCCATATATCCTCTTTAAGGAACTGCTTCTTCTCCATAAGTCTGGATTGAAGACTACTATCTCCTACCCTAGTATACTGATATCCAGAATACATTTTATTTTTTTTTTAATAGCAGCTTGCTGACTAATCCTATTTGCTCAGTCTTCGTAGTTGATCATGGAAAAAATTGTTTTGTTTTTATTATTTGCTTTTTGTCAAAAAGACTTTACTTAGTACTCCCCCGCCTTTTGTTTGCAATAAGCTTTAAAAAAAAAATAAAATATTGGCAGCTGTTATGACCTCTGACTGCTGGATCCCGAAGCTCATACCAAGAGATTTAAAAAGCAGTATTCAGAAATTAGAATGTTCTAGCATAGTTGTGTAGCCTTCTTTGTATATTCAGCTGCTTAAATAGCACAATCTTTCATTTACCACAAAAAAATAATTAACATTTGGGTTAAGTTATTCCATTGAAGGGCAGTAACAATGTTAATTAATTGGAAGTTTATTTATATTCACAGTCTTGATGTGAAGTGTTTGAAAGAAGCCAGCACTTTTTCAGCAGCTGAAATCAGAAGACTTTCAGAGAATTCGTAAGGAGTTAATGCATTCCTTCAAAACACGGTTTTGACAATTATCCCTTTGAGCAGGAAAAGAGGGGTGGTTGTAATAAAATGAAAATGGCATTGTGGGTCTATGTGAAGAAATATCAAAGTCATAACACAGAGCCTTGTAAGCAGGCCAAAAAGTACATGAATTTTTTTAAAACAGGATGGAATATCTCTGGCGAGAGATGGAATCACTTTTGTCACCTAAATTAATTTGCCTCTGTGTCTTGTAAATCATTTCATGCCACAAATAATTGATCAGAGAGTGAAGCAGAAATGAACAATTCAGGCTGTGATTTAAAGGGAATTAATTCTTAATTAAGTTGGCTTGCTTTGGATTTTCATCTTTAGGGAGAATAGGCTGCTAAGCATTCACAATACCATCACTTAGTTTAATATTAGGGAAAGTCTTCATAAGAGATTAAGGCACTCTTCACATTAAGGAGATCAAAATGAAGTACCTGAATTTTAGTTTAAGAACCAGAACTCGTATCAGTATATAGGGGTCTGATGTCATCTACTAAGTGAGCTTCAGATTATCCCAGGAAGTGAGCGAAATGGCAAGTTCAGAATCCTGTGTTTGCAAAGGAAGCAGGCAGTTAATCCAGAAGTCTTTGCATGATGATCTTCCCTCTGATGTATTTCTCCAATACAGCTTCTATCAAGAATTTCCAGCAAGAATAATACAGTCCCTTCTTTGTCATGTAATTGTAGTGTCTTATGGGTGCTTATAGATAAGAATACTGAATCTTATTTCTGAATATTTCCAGAACTGTATATATTGTTTAAAAAGTTCTGCTTCCTCACATCTTGTGGTCCTTCTCTTCTATGTTAATTGTTATTTATACTGTCCTTTTCCTATGTTATTTGTTTGCAAATGGATATATGTTTTCACATTGCTTTAATGTAGTTTGGAAACTATATTAATCTAGCCAATTAGTATGAAAGGAAACTTCATTATTTATTTCCAGAGACTGAATCATTAATAATAGTCATTCTGTATAAAAAAACTAGGTGCTGAAAAAATATATTTAGGTAGTAAACATACATTCAAAAAACTATTTGAGTCATGCAAGTCAAAATATTTTTTTCTGAGTTACTTAGATTGTGACAGACCATTATGAAGAACCTATTTTAAGGTTTTTCAGAGACCTAAATGTTTAGATGGCTTCCAAATAGGTTCTTAAAAAATGTGTAGGTGTTTAACTTCCACTGTTTGGTAGTCTGGCTCTTAATTTCTCATCGGTACAAAAACAGAGTTTTGCTTGCATTTTATTAAAAGCAAGTTAACTTTTAAATTGAGATGATTGTAAGCTAAAAGCAATGTTTTCAATTTGAAAAATGTGGGATTTTTCTCCTGAAAAGCAATTTAAAAAGTTAGGGTTTTCCAGTGCTTACTCTTCATAAATGAAAAGGATATCATAGTAAATCATCAAGGAGCACTGTGTTTTAGAGTGCTGAACTGTAGGCTCTTCTCTTTTGTGATTCTGAAGAGATGGGACAAATTTCTTAGCGATTTTAAAAATGCCTTAGGCACTGATTAGAAACAGCTTAAAATGGGGTAGAAAGGGAGATGCATGTTATGGCAACACTTGTCATTGGATTCCTGTATCCATGCCATTGATGCATTTGAAGTCCTTTGCAGGATTCTTTTAAAGGGTTTGGGATAGGACTGTGACATGTAAGATACGTTGTGTAGAAAATGGCATTAAACAATTAGGTGGGAAACACAAATGTAGAAATGTCGGTGGAGAGACTACATATCAGTACCTCACAACATGTGTCTTGGTGACAATTCACATGTACTTTGACATGAAAATGCATTTGCTAGGAAGTAAATAAGGAAGGCAGAATTGATTGCATGGCTAAGGATGTAGAAGGCAGCCTTGGTAATAGTAATGTTTCAAATTCATTCAAAGTAGGTAATATAAGAAGGTAAATTGCTGGGTAGCAGCAGCTCAGTTTCAGTGGAAAGAATTTACAATGTAATTAATGTCAAAGGATAATAAATCTGACATGAATCTCCCCTTTTTTAAGGCCTAACTTCTGGGGTTTGTGAGGAATTCTTACAGTGTATTGTATAATCTTTCCTACTACATGAGCTGTGACTTAGAAGAAACCAGACCAAAAGTATACAGATAACTAGTTTGGCAGGTGCCTGCAAAGGTTGCAAACAATGTTTATTTGGGATATGCAGTTGTTCTGCATAGGGACTTTTGTGTTTGGCTCGCTCAGATTGAGCCCATGTGATTTTTCTGTAATACTAAAATTTTAATTAGATTTAAGCAGAAGTGTGCCAGTGCATCTTTATTTAAGTGGTATGAGGATTTACCAATCCTGAAGACTTACTGCTCCAATATGTAATAACTAACAGTTAGAAATAGTCATGGGTTGAAGTTAAAAGAGTGGGTAATGATCTTGCTAACTTCTGGCTACTGGTTGATTTTTCTGTGACTGCTGAACCTAATAAGGCTGTGTAATTGAAGTAGACTAGCAAGCCTTAAATAAACAAAAAACTCGGGCTCTTAAGGAGTTGTAATACCTCCCTGTTCCTATCAAGAGCTAGAAAATGGTGAGGTGGATCCAAGAGTCACCTTGCTTCATCCATCTGAATGACATTTCCAGCTGATTTATATGTTTCAGGCTTCCTTACCTTGCCAAAGGTGACAAGAAACAGTAAATCATGCAGCATGTGCTGAGACCCTGTTGGGGATTTGGTACATTTTGGATCAGACTGCACACTGAACATACAACCATCAAATAATTCCAAACAGGTTTTTTTCTTTGCATTTATTTTGGATTTGGAGCTAATAACATTTTATTGATGTATTCTTTTATGAGGTCTCTTTCAAAAACTGAGTCTCTGTTTCTACCACTGCAACACTGTCAAATCAATTGCCTTTGTATGTGTGTTGGTAAGATTATTGGGATGCTGTTCCTTCTCCAGTATATTTCAAAATTACTCACTGTTTCTACCTGACAACTTGATGCATTTTAGTATGTTACTTGATTAATTGCTTAAAGTGTTTGCAGAAGTCAGGAAATGAAGCATCATGGTCAGTGCTCATGTTTTTATTGTAATGGTTCTGAAGTCATGTAATTAGATGAATTTCTGTTTTTAGCCCTTGCAGCTATGGAGAAAAGGCAGGAAATGTGATTCAGAAGACTGACAGGAATGGAAGGCATCAGGAATACTCAAAATACGAACACACCTCATTATTTTAAGACAGTCTTATAATTTCTTAGGGTCTAGCTTGTAATTTGTCAGTCTGAGGGTAGGCAGCGTGGCTAGAGATACAAACCCAAGGCTGACACAGGAGGTGGTTTGATTCTTCATGTACATTAGGGTTAGTGTTACCAAATATATTTATCTAACAGACTGCTAGTGTATCAAATTATATAGTAAAGGTAGCAGTTTTAAAATTTTTGGAAAACAAACTCCCCTCATGGCTATTTTTTAAAGATTAGTTGGTAATGAGGCAGAAAAAAGAAAAGGGGAAAGTGGAGAAAGAGGAAGAAAAAAAGGAAAGTAGAGAAGACCCTGCCCTTGAAAATAAACAAGTGAACTATGTTATCTTTTTGTTCTATTCTTTTTGCAATGTGTGTATGTTGTCCTCTTGACTGACAAAGTTCTTGTGTTTCCCTTGGAGTGTATCTGTTCATTAGTGTCTCCAGACAGAGGTAGTTTAGCTTTTAATTAAAATACAATTTTCAGGTTTTTTAGTGTGTTAATGAGACAGCAAAAATGAATTCATTGAAAGAGGAACAGATATCTAGGCCTTACAGCAGTGAAAGTTAGAGCCTCATTAGTAGCTAATTATGCAGAACACAGTATATAAATAGAGCTGTTATGGCATTAAAAAAAGCCTCAGTGCATTACCTAATGACATAAAATGTTTACAGTCTGTTCTGAGTATGGTATAATGTCTTACTGAAGTAATTAATGGTGTATTTAGCAGTGACACAACTGGAATCACAATTGCTTTGCAGGTACAAGTTGAGGGCAAGGGAATGTATAAAAGTCTTTGAGGAACAGATTATTTGTCCACTAATAAATATGAGAGTATCAGAAGATACAGGAGGAACACATGATTTATGCATTAGGTGGGATAATATCTCTTTCTGTCAAGGACAGAGGACTTTCTTTTCAGGTTTTCGAAAAGTGAGCAGTGAGACACCAGAAGTCCAAACTGACGCTTCCAAAAAGGGCTGGTTCCTTGAGAGAACCAAGGCCCACCTTCTGATAACTAAGAAGGTGGAAAGTGTTTTGGAAATCTTGCTTTCTGATATAAAAATGGCTAGCAAGACCAATAATACACAGAAGGTGAAAAAGGAAGGTTTTGTTTGACTACAAGTGCCCACATAATCAGACAGACATACTCAATACTTTAATAGCAAGTTAAATAATGTTTTTAATAAACTAAAGCATAAACATGATTTTTTGCTTTGCCTAACAAGAACTGTAGATGTAGCTTAACAACTAATTATTACTATTAATAATAATAAACAGCATTATGCTTCCGTAAGGTGCTGCTTCATCCTAAGAGTAAAGCTGTAAATGGCAATAACTAACCATAGCTTCTTAGATGCAGTATGATGAAAAACAATCTCAGTACCACTGCAGTAGTGGTAGAGGAGTGACTAAGGAAGAATACTATATTTGGGGAAACATAGTGGCTATCGGACCTGTCTAGCACATCAGAGGTAATTTGGACAGAAGTAGAAAAATTTTTATGAAAAGCTGGAGAGGGTGAGAATCGAGGTGAGGAGATGTTTATGCAAATAAGAAAGGCCTGTAAAATGATCTGCACATTAGTCATGATGATCCTGATTACTGTTGTATTGACTAGAACCACAGAGCCACAGAATCAATTAGATGTTTAAAAATACAAAAAGCTATTTCCTTGCTCAATTTGTTGAGCAGTCAGCAAGTTTAGAATTTGTTCTGGGAAATTATTTTAGTATGATGACAAAGTTAGAGACTGATTAATGTTTAGCTGGGGGTAGGTGAATTGAAGTGATTTTACTGTGAATTCAATGCTTTATTTTTTAGCTGTGATACTTAGTGAAATAACATAGAATGATGGAAAGCATCATTCTTCAGTGCTTCTGCATTAGCGCTGTTGCATGTGTTAATGACATTGTCAGCTCTAGTGGGAGGAAGAGTTAATGACCTGCAAGTTTGTTATGGCAGGTAGGAAAAAAAGCTACTTATGAATTGTGGTGGGGTTTTTTTTTAGTTCATTAGTGAAAATAATTTTATATTCATAAAGAGGTCTAGGTAGGCCAGAGCAGAAGGCCTGAGAAATCTGTTACAGCTGTAATGGGGACAGTTAAATAAATGTCAATGCCGGCATTGCTGGGAACCCACCAATTTGCCTGGTTCCTAACTGACAAAGATATTTGTGTGCGCATGTGCACATGCATTGATCATTTCCATTGATCAGAGCCTGAATTTTTTTATTACTGTGGTCAGCATGAATGCCAAGTTCCAGTTGTGATGATGCTCTCTCTAAATAATGAATAGAGTTAGTACAAATTGGCTGAAGAATCTTGACTTTTATAATCAATCACATATGACACACAAGGATGGTCAATTATATAGATGACATTATATACCCATAAAAATCTGTAGCACACTTCCATAACAGGTTTTCTGTGTTGGGAACACTAAAAGATGCACTTTGCAAAATACTTTGATACTTTGCCAAAGGACTTGCTTCTTGCTATATGGCTATGCAGAGAAGTTATTTTAGCTGGCTGTGGATCTAGAGCAGACTAGCTAACCTTTCGTGACTGCCTCTGGTCACACTATTGCCTCCCGTAAGATAGCACAGTCTATCTTCATAGATAAATAAACTGCTTTTCATGTACTGTTGAGAAAGGGAATGGCTGTGGCACATTGGACAGCTCATGCACTAGAAGTCTATAACTTGTAACGTGTTTCTGTAGCCATGATCATAGGGTGTTTCAGATGTGCTTAGAGTGTGGCAGTGAATATATTAAGTATTTGCTTGCCAAAAGCAATCTGGTTGCCTTTAGGTTAATGTCTGAATGCAACATCTTTGGCTGACCAAACCAGTAAATAGCAGTTGATTCAGAATCCTCGTAAAATCCTCAGATTTGCTGTGTTAAGAAGTTGAAATTTCTACATGGATATTCTTCAAGAGAAAACCGTAAGCCTTGTCACCAGCTCAGCTCAGAGTCACCAGCATACAGCAATCCACAGTTTGGCTGGTAACTCTGAAATTCAGTGGTTCATTAGTATTTTCAGCTAAGCTTTTTCAAACACTTTGTGTTAGGGGGTGCTGCATTATTATGCAGATGCCTGCCTGTCTCTGCTTAGTACAGGAGGAAAGCAGCGAGGTTGCTGCCAAAGCTACTTTCCTGTTCTGCTTTGCCCATCTCAGAAAGGCAAGTGTGCACCGGTCTGCAGGTCATCCATCCTGAATCCAGCTTTTTATTTAATACCTGCCATCATCTTCAGGCCAGTCGATAAGTCTCTTTGGCAGATGCTGTGCACAAGGCAGGCAGACCCTGCACAATTTGCTGTTCATGGGTTCAGTGTCTGAGCTGCTTAGGTGTTGGTCCAGAGCCATCTCCCATCTTCTGCATCTTCTGTCTCCTGTCTCTACAACATGCTGCGTTCTTACCCATCCTCTGCTATTCAGACCTGGCCAAATGCCGTAATTGTGTTTTGCAAGGTGCTTCTGTTGTTGTTTGCTTGAATTGGGGAGAACTGAAATTTGCAGAAATTATTTTTGCAAATCTGAGGTGGAGGTGGGGAAGGGATTCAGAAATAGCCACAGCTGAAGAGCTGAAAAAGTATGCATAGAAATCCTGGCTTTAATGACTCTTATTAAACTATGGCTACAGGAAGCAAGGATCTGTGTCCACGGAGAGATCCTGCATGAACATTTTTCTGGATTTTTCAAAATGTTTATATTTCAGATTAATAATCAGGAGGGCAAGCAGGTGACTCAGAAACTTTCCAGGTGGAAAAATATTCCTTACAGTGTTACAGATGGGTTCTTAATTTTTAGAACCATGGGATCATATTTGTACTGTATGAACATGGTTTGAAAGATGTTATTAGAAAAGGAGCTATTAAATTAGGGGAATTGCAAATGCAGAGGATATTAATGGCTAAGGGTTTTGTATGATTTTTAGGTTACTAACTGGCTGTGTAGCACAATATAGGGGAAAGAAGAATTAAAATATCCTGTCTGTTTTGTGGAGAAAGCAGATGAGGGATGTAACATTTAATGTTCTTAAAATAGAATATAAAGTAAAAGTGTGCCCAGTGGAGAACTTTTCAACAAAGAATAGAGAACGCTGTATGGATAGATACAAGTCAGGTGGAAATAAAGAAACTAGGAGTAGTAGATACAAGGGGCCCAGGGGTCCCTCTGTTACTAGGATATCTCTGCACAGAACTTCTTAGATGATAAAATACAACTTTAAAGCTAACCAACACAAGCCTTCACATTAGATCTCATCAGAGGGACACATGAAAACAGATGTTCTTTGGCTAAATTAGTCCTTAGAATGTTAATTAGTTAATTCTCTTTCTACTTTTTTGTTTTTTAATATCTTGTGCTTTATTTGTTTCCTTTATCTTACACATTTTCATTATTGGATCCACTGTTTTAACGTTACGCTTTTTTTTTACTTGCACCCAGCAATTAGATTTTAATAGAGCCCAGACACATGGTCCGTGAAGCAGGCATATTCAGAGTAATGAATACTGCTGATAGTTTAAAGGGAGAGACAGTAATGGGAAATCACGTGGTTTGGGACAGACTGACCCTGTAAGAGAAGATGTGCCCAGGAAAAATATTCAGCAAGTGTGAAAAGATGAAGTAACATCCTCCACATGATGGCAGTCTGGACTCAGTATGTTGGGCACCTCCAGGAAAGCCCGGGTTCTCCCAAGATGTTTGGGAACTGGTGCCTGTAGTATGTTAGAGGCAGGCTCATTAAAAAAGACTTTGGCTCACCATCTGGTACACACATTTCTGTCCCCCTTTCTCAAGGAGGTGATGCTTATAAGACTGTGCTCTTGCTAGTTTGTTTGTACCAGAGACCCTTTCTTTCCCTCCTTCCCTTTAAGTTATCAAACAATTTTAACCATGTTAAGAGAAGATAGCTATCCTGCACGTCGTGAACATCAGTGACTGAGAAGTGGAGGCAAAGCCAGAATAAGTGTCTCGCGGAGAGGAACCACAGTACAATTCAAAGCCCGTCTATTCCAAGGGGCATTTGCCAGCCGCATCAGCCAGCACTTCTCTGTTACCTCTAGTCCCTCAAACCAGTAGAGGATGTGGAAGGCTGCTGGAGGTAACTGGAGGTGGGAAAGAGCCATGGAGTTTTCTCCCTCACCATGGGGAGGTGCAGGGATTATAAGGAGATGGAGAATTAGGGAATAGTGCAGTGGCAGATAAACATCACAGGGGAAACAGGGCAGGGGAAACTTGTGCTGTTGGGGAATATCATGTACGGGGTTTGTTATCTGGATGGCTGTGCTACATCAAGTGTTAGTCTAAATGATCAAATGATGCTTTTTGCTCTTAAAATTTGTGTGCTTTCATCCACACCAAACAGACTGTTCTTTTGAAATCCATTTTCTGGTTTGCTGTATGTATGACAAACTCTGCATTACCATATGTATGGCTGTGCTATACCGCAGGGAGACAGAGGAGCAGAGCTACATAAGTAAGAAGGAGCCATCTCCGAATTTGTTCCTTATTTCTCTCTTTCTTCATTCGGGCTTCTGGCTACCTGGACATGAGACAGGGCTTCAGGATTAGTGGCCTGGAAAAGTTTGCTGAATCATATATGCCAGGAACTGCTGATGATACAAATAGCAATATTGTCTTGAAAGCATTCAGTTTTGTTAACTTCTAATTGAAAATCTGCTCCTTGTGAGATTTTTGAAACCTGTCTCCTTTCTTGTTTACTTACCCACACAGTCTCTGGCTTTCCTCTGAGCCAAACCCCTTTGAATCCTGAGTGACACCAAAAGAGCTGAAGTCCTTCTCATTAATGTCCTACAATGTAATGTGTGCAGTCTGTGTAGGGTGTATTAATCTTTTAAACTGAATTGTGATAGTTTCAGTGTTTTAATTAGTAGCAATGAAACAATAATAGTAATACTAATGTAATAATTAGCAATAAAACATGCCATTAAATAATTAATGGCAATGAAACACACAGAAATTATGTCTAGTTCAGTCAGTGTGTTGCAAGGGCTTCCACAGTCCCTCATGCCACCTGAAATGGGATTTTCTTGTCAGCCTTACAGTATTATGACATAAAGAGTCAGCAGAAGAAAGTGGTAGCATCTTTTTTCTCTCCTCCCCCAACCCCCCCTCCCAGTTAAGAGAACTAGCCTCACGGTTCCTAATCATGTAGGGGTTGAAAGGAACATTTAATGATTATATTTCCTAGTCCTGGCTTGCCTTACAGAATATGAGAATGCCTCTGAAGCAGTTAGATTTGTATTACCAAATATGTACAGTTAAACTATGTTACAGCTATTTAAATTTGGTGCTTTAGAAACCCTTTAATTTCAATTTCTGCTGAGGTTTTAAATATCTTTCTGCTTTCATTATAAAATAAATAATCTCTGTAATATTATGGTTATTAATGTAAATTACTTCATGTATTGGATCAATGATAGAATCAGCTAGTGGAAAAAAGCTCTGATTAATCTTGATTATAAAATTTATGGATCAGAATGGTTTGAGAGATTGCAGTGTAGTGGGGCAAATCTTGTCTTTATTTTTATAGCTACTTTTTAATTGAAAATCCTACCTAAACTGTAATTCAAAGACTTATTTTTTCTATTTCTTTATTAATTCATATATTTATTAAGAAAAATATGCTTCCGTTTTATGGCTGTAAAAAGTATTGAATTAATTCTAGATCAATCTTTAGTAAAGATGAAAAAATGAGGATTCTGGAAGAATGGTATGCAGTTTAGCTTGGCGTGTTTCTTTTAAATGGTTCCTGATGAAGGAACCAAAGTGGATATTCTTGCAAAAACAGGTACAGGCAATGATCTTTCATGGTATATCTCCTATTTATTTATTTTTTTAGTATCACATGTAAATTATTCCAAAAATAGTAATATAAATCAGATTGACAAGACGTTAACTTGTATAAAGTACCTCAGTATTCTTAGTATTAGGGATTATTTCTATCTTTTTATTCACTCTTCATATAGGAAAGTTTCAGCTTGGTAAAAAACAAGCATTTCTTATGGGATAACACAAAGAAGCTGTTGTGACGCCTCCATATATGTGGAAAATTGCCTAAAAATGGTGCTGTAAAACAATGTTTTCGATTTTCTCTGCCACCTCAGAGACTTTGTGCTTTTCTCTTGGCCTCATTTTAATTTCAGTGATATCTAAATCCGTTCCACTTGTGAGTCGTGTAGAACAACTGGCCATGATATTAAGAACTTCCAAAGACTTTCTTCTGAATTGGAGAGGATGTTTCAGAAGGTGAAAACATAAAGTAGAAGTTAGCTCGCTGGGTGGTGCTTGCAAAAAATGGTGATGTCTTAATTGTGTTAGGAGAACAGAGGGGGTTACCATGCAAAAGCACCACTCGAAGAGCTGTATGCCAGCTCTATGCCAAACAGCCAGTGTTTTCTGCTGAATGCCACTGCACTGCTGCTTTTTAGGTGAGCATTGTATTCTGAGCACAGAGTTGAGTTCAGAAGGATCAATTGTTTCTCAGGGAGGTGATCTAGAGTCATTTGCTTTCAGTGAGGCTGCTGCTTCCATCCCCGTCGAGTTCACAGCAAACGCTGTGGTTCAGGCTGGTTCGGAAACATCTGGCCTCTGCCCCGTGAAGAAAAGCTCAGCTGGTTAAAAGTAACTTTCTGCAGTGCAAATAAGTGTGGTGAAGCCTGCCAGAAACCAGGGCAGCCCTGCCCGTTGGGTAGCGTCTTTCTTCCTCCCCTGCGCAAGCAATGCCTACTCTTACATCAAGGGAGGTGGGGGGCAGAGAACTGGCCTCCCCAGCTCTGCCAAAGCCAGACCAATGTCCATTCCCTCCATGAAATACATGAGAAATGCATTTAATCCAGTACACGACAGTCATCCGTGTCTAACATTTCAGAAGGAAAAAAAAAATTCCTCTAGTCCCTGATCTGTTAGGCAAAATACTGCAGAGGAAAAGAGGCTGGAATTTCCTTCCCACCCCAGCAAATAATGAGTTAGGGCCTTGACACATAAAGATTGAGGTTGCTTGTAATTGTCTTCCTTCCCCACTGGAGCACTAGCTGGTGTTTTCATTCCCTAAATGTCTGCTTCTTTTGGAAGTGTTGCTAAGCGTTGCTAATAATTGCCTGAAGACATAAAACACCGTGGAAAAATAAACATTCTGTTAAATTTGCATTACTTCATTTGAAATATCCCTACCCTCTCCCTGTTGGTTCTTCCTATGCCACTCTCTTGCAGGTCTGTCCTAATCAATTTATTCCCTATCTCTGTATCTTTTCTATTTTGGCAACTATATGCCCATAGCCTATTGTAGCATAACTGAAGTAGATAAAGCTCAGACAGACATGGAAAATAAAATTATGGTCCTGATGTATGGACAAAACAGAATTCAGTTATCATCATAAGCAGCCACAATTAATTTATAACTTCTTTTTTGTTATTGATACAAACAGACATGCTCTTAGCTCATGACCAAAGCTCTGAGCAAGTGATCTTTAGCTATTGATGATTCAGTTGATTTTAATGTCTGTTGTATGTGTATGAAAATTTTACCCTATTTTTCTCTTCCATTATGAATTAATTTGGTGCAACTACCATTATATGAAATCTATTGGTGTCTTTTCCAGGTGGTTTTTTTCCTAGGTGTTTTGGGTTTTCTTTTAAATCTTTTTTTCTTAAGTTTTGCATAGCCCTGAAGTTTTTACTATCCTGAGTAATGTTTCTGGAGCATTTATTGAGTCATTACTGAGAATGTCTTTCAAATTATTCATTAATAGATCAATCTTTGTCACTGTACTAAACCTCATGAGCAATCATATCATTACTTTCAACAGATCTTAAATTTGTATGTTCCACACTCCCCCCCCC
>VYZV01031509.1:11722-33806 GCA_013401275.1 Pandion haliaetus | reverse complement strand
ACTGTAAGAATTGTGACTTTTCAATAGAAGACCTGGTAACAAAGACGGATCCAGCTGAGATGTAGAACATAGGCAACAATACTGTGCAGCTGCTCTCTAGTTCCCTGGGCAATTTGGGGAAAGGGACTACAGCCTTCTATGTTCTCTCCATGTTGTATTACACCTGTGTAATGACAGCTCACATGCTGAGGTGTTTGTGACATACAGATGTATTTATTAAAGCATCAAAAGTCCTTAAATAATGGGAAAATTTCAAACCAAGTAGTAAGGCCTTTCTGGTGAAACTAGAGAGGATAGAAAGCACTGATGTTTCTACAGGATGACACACCTTAACCTCACTGAACTGTAGAGACACATATATATAAACCTCTGCTATAAAAACAGGCAGCAGTAAAATCCACATCCTAAATCAAACTCTCTGAGGTTGCTGAATGAAGTATGAGCTTTTTCACAGACAAGAAGCATGCAGGCTTCTAGGTAAGGCAGGCAAAACAGAAGCTGATGTCATTAGAAAAAAAATACATAGGACTTATTTGATTTATGTTCATCATTTTCATTTAAAGATGGATTTGACTGCCTCTGAGCCCTCAGGGAGCTTGGAAATAGGCTGAACTTTGTGCTCAGACCCCATTCATAAATGAAAGGTTGGCTAAATTAGGAGGCTGTGTTAGAGGCAAGAGAGAATAGAAGCTCACACATAGGCTTTGTGAAACAGAGGTGAGAAGAAAAGGTGCTAGTCTTGCTGTAGTTATTACAGTAGATGATTTTTTTACCATGGAAAGATACATTTTGCAAAGCCTGTCTATACACATATTTTTGCGGTTTCTTTCTTCTAAGAAGAAACCAGCCAGAGCTACTTGTTTTAGGATCACAAGCTACTTCCTCCTGAATTTGGCTTCAAGGCCTGATGTATATATGAATAAAAACTATAATAAAAAAGGTTAAAATACCCATAATTCGAAAACACTGTGCATGTTTAATTCCTGCTCCCCAAATATTTCAATTTATGACTTTCTAAAGTTAAGGATGGGACTACTGATTTTATCAGCCTCCTGTAGTGAAAGGCGTTTTTCTGTCTCTCCACACATTGCAATATACACAGACTATCTAAGTTAAGTGGAAGTTTGGCTTTTTCTGCCTCTTTCTCAATATGAATCTGAAGCCAAGATACAGAGATTTGATTTCCTCAAAAAGGGGATAATTTCAAGAGTTTCCTATTCCTAACACAGACCGAACACAATTGCTTCATAAATCCTGCTAATCTAATTCCTACTTAAAGCCAATGGGATTCTCTCCATTGACTCAAATGGGAATCGAACCAAATCTAGTGAGACTGGTACATCTACTGGCTGGCTCCATTAGGACTAAAATTGCCTTCTAAAATATTGTGGAGTTTTTTGGAGACTTTTATTTCAACTCATCTCACAAGTGCAAAACTATATTTTCGGTAACTTTCCTAAAGGCATTGAGAACACAGCAACACACAGCAACTCTTGGGTTTGGAAAGCAAGGAGAGTGCAGGAGTATACACCATCCACTCAGCTGCTTTGCCATGAATTCTGGCCACCTAAACTCTTTACCAGAAATCTTCATGATGAAGCTCAGAGAGGTTGTTCTGAAAAAAATTGCATAATCCAAGCTCTGAATTTATATAGTTACATCTACAAATCCACCCTATCACTAGATGTATTACAGCTACAATGATGATAAACTGAAATATGGCACATAGCCCACCACCAGGAAGGACCATACAATTTCAATTTATGCAACCAGTGCTTTTTAAGCATGAAACGGGTATTTCTAATGCATAAATAATTCTGAGTGATTTTGAATAGTTTTGCTACTTATTGTTCATAAATCACTGTGAACAGAAAAGTGAAACTTCATCAACTACTTTATATTTGTATTTCCAGCAGTTTGAGTAGTGATGTGAAAAACTGCCAGGACTAGTCCACTGATTGTGTATGAAGGTAAGATACTGTGGGGTGAGTATCTGTCCTCTGAATTGTTTCTCTGTAATTCCTTTAGCAAAGAAATGTTCTACTTTTAATTGGATGAGGAGATTTTATCATTTTTTCTTTAGTTATGCAAGACATACTTTAGGTTATTTCATTACACAACTAAATTTATGCATAGGTTTTATTATTTTGGTCATTTTCATTAACTTTTCCTGTCTTTTGTGTCTAAATTGCAAAGGTACTACTGTCCCCTATTCTGAAATGCCATCAGAACTTAGTGTGAAATATTTTACATTCCTGGCATCCAGTACAGTACACAGTTACTGACCACAAGATTTAGAACTACCACGGAAAAATGTTTTAGAGCTTAAAGTTTCAGTCCAAACAAACCCCTACAAATCTCTGTGATTATCCTGATCAAATCCAAACTTTTCCTAACAATTTAGGCTGCAACTCAGGCAATGAAACAAGAGTGGAGCTGGAATTATGGTGTACACATAACTGCCCTAGACAGCTACCCTTAGCAGAGATCCAAATTTAGACTTTGCATTGGGATCTCCTCTGATTTTGAAAGCTTTGTTATGTTGTGTCTCAGGTTGTCCTGGGAATACGGTTGCATAATAATTTTCCTAAGTATTATGTTTCTATCCTCATCTTGATGCCCAGAAATAATGGGAACAAACTGAAAATGGAGAAATCAAATCTACTGGGGAGAAATAGATAATGCTTCTGAAACCTCAGAGAAAATGCAGTTCTGGTTTCTTTCCACAAAGTCATAGAAAAACAGTTAATTCAAAAGTATTATTGCCTCTGGGAGAGGCATTTTTAGGGTAACTGAAGAATTATCTTTTCAACAGACTTCAGGTAATGTTAGCTATGAACTCTCTGCTTGAATACTAACAGTCTCCTAATGCAAAAGTCAGTGCACTGTCCAAAACTCCTGAACTCAGGTTTGAAAATGTGACCAATAATTACTGAGGTCCAAAGGCAACCCTAAACTATAGTACTGGTCAGCAGCCTGGCTTCCAGCTTTAGGTGACAATAGATGTTAAGTGAGTACCTGCAAAAATGACAGCTAGCATAAGGGGTTTTTTTTCACAGTCTGTCACTCTTGACATCCACAGGACCACAACTGTGTTTTGCAGGAAGGACAAATCTGGGGAGCCCTTTCACAGTCACCTAGTATTTGAGCTTTATCAGTTGTGGGGCCAATCTCAAACTTTAGGACTGCAGAAAGCCCTGGTTAATTAAGGTTTCCAAAACATTTGGTGGAATTCATCAAATGTAGGAGAGTGCAAGTCCTATTCCAGCATGTTTGGTTCATCTATAAGCTTGCGACAACAAAGAGTAGTAAGTAGTTCACCCTGAATCCACTTCATCCGTGATCTTGAGCTGTGATCAGATCAGAGAGATCTGATCTGACACAGTCTTGCAATATACTAAAAAGAGGTATTCTTACTAAAGCTGCTGTTGGCACCAAGACAAGAAAGGCAATGTGTATTCCAAATTAATATTGCTTTCAGGTTATGGGATATTTACTCAGAAATATCCTAGAACAGAATGGGAGTCAACTGATTAAAGCAGCATTTGCTGAAGCCTTTTTGCTGGCTTCCAGGATTAGCAATCTCATTCTTCAGGCAGCAGAGAAGCAGCTCAGGCGTGCATTGGAATGACTGAATGGGCAATTTATGCAAGAAGCAGTGTCACTGAAATTAATGTGCTCACAAACAAGCCAGCAGAGAAAGAGGGTTGGGGTCATACTGAAGGAATATAGCTGTGGACACGTTTGTCCTCTGAAAGCTGACAAGGCCTTTTTAGGTACGTGATCCTGGATGCCAGGATTGCTAATCACACATAAGGTTGGAATCAGTTTGACAAGGGCATGATGACATTAGATATCTGAGCTGCCCCTCCTGCATTTTGCTACAGATTCTTGTAGGACTGCTTCAGAGGCAGCTGAGATCCTTGTCCCCTAGAAGGTCTTGAGTTTGTATTCTTGGGTGCTGGCAGTCAGGTTCCACTGGGTTCTAAGCTTTTCCTACCAGTGGGTCACGGTCCAAGCCAAGCACATCCCTTGGGATTGCTGTAAATATGAAGAGAAAAATTCATTTTTTAATATGCAGGCACTCTGGATCTGCAGCTGGCCCAGCTGAATTATACTGAACTGGATGATCCAGGCAGACTGCCTCTGATGCAGCAGAGAGCACACCAAGGATTAATTGCTTCTGAAGCCACCAAGGAATGGCCCTCTGGGAGTAATTGCTCCTTGGATTTAAAAACATGGGAAGGGTTGCACAATGTTGCATAGTGGAACGAATTTATGAGGCTATACAGCACAAATTTATGATATATGGAAGCAGAGTGTCAAAAAGTATTCATACACCTTTCTACTTGCTTACAATTATGATACACCTACCTCTTTTCACTTGCCTCCTATCCTCAATGCTCCTATCCTCATCAATGCAAGGGGTGGAATAACTGTAGCAGAGAATGTGGCACAGGATAGACACTTCTGTTTCAATCTTTCACCAAAACCCTGGTTGGCTCATTGGCTGGAAAAGATTAGGTCTGAGGCAAACTAAATTCTAGTCTTTACTCTCAGACACTCCTTCAATCAATAGCAGTAGAAGGCACTTTGAGGATCTTTGGGGATATAAAAGGTATTTCTGTCACCCTCTGACTTTCATTTCTTTTCCTCCTCCCTATAATAAAAGCAGAGTGGGATACGAAATTTCCATATTCAGAATGGTAAGACAAATTTATCTATACTCTCATTGTTTTCTCAGGGGTAAACGAGTTAGACTTATCTGGTGGACTTATAGCTAGGTTCATCCAGTCTAATTTTAGACATTTAATTGAAGTGCCTAGCTTAGGCTACCAGTTGCTCCAAACTCCTATATAGTCAGTTGAGAACAGGAACCTCTTGAAGGTATTTCCATTCCATCGTTGATTTCTTACATTTTCTTCCAACTTGGGCAACTCTGTGAGATATCTACAGTTAGGCAGGTTAAATCCAGACCCACCTAGCAGCAAAGAAATGTGAGACTTTAGGAGAATCCTCTCTTGATAACATCTACACCAGCTTACATGGGAAACAGGCTATGTCTTTGTATGGGCTGAAGAGAGAGTTCCACCACAAGTCACTGATTTTATGGCTGGACTCTCATAACCATGCACTGACTTCTAACTGCCAACTATGTAAGTGTGATTTAGACATTTATTGCCCAGATGCTTTGTTAAAGCCATAAAGCTGAAGTCCATCACTTAAATCCATTCCTGAGTCTGTCATTTATTCTCCTGCATGTTCTGATCAATACTTCAGAGCTCTTCAATACCATGTCAGTGTATGTAACAGTTTGAAATTACATCCACGTTTTTGCTGTCAAGCTGTAAAATCCAAACTCATATGCAGGAAGCATAATACTTTTCAGAAAATTATCAATATCAATAGTACAGAAAATTCCTGGACATTCCAAGATGTGTGGCAGCTTTTTGTGATTTCCCAGTACCCTACCCTGCTGAATACACTTACTGATATTATTTGGAATTGAGGGTGCTCAAAAACCTACACAAGTGATTAGTGTTCAAATTTTGCAAACTTGTCTTTTTGTTGAAGACACATTACAGATTTACAAGAAGCTTAACAGTGTAGTCATTCTTGGACAAAATGGGTGCAATTTGGGTAATAGATAGAAGTTGGTTTTCTTCTCTTAGTTGCTCTCTCCATTTCTACATTTCTTTAAACCTGAGACTTTCAAGCAATTCATTATGAGTCTTCATTATTCATGCATGTCATGGCTGTTCTTTTTCAAAGAATCTTTAATTGGTTCCTTCTTCTTCCTGCTTTATATTAGGATTCTTTGGAAAGACATTGAGTATACCCTCATTTACTCAAGTTGTAGTTCTCCAAAATATTTTTTGTCCTAAAATCTAAAAAGGTTGTTTCTTTCCGAACATTTAGCAAGCTCCTTTGATACATGCTTAGCCATATGGATATTTATGTAAAACACAGTTATGATCTTGCTGTTTTATCACTTGGTGCATGTAGAGGACAAGCAACAGGAATTGGGGCAAAGCGCTTTTCTTCCTCACTCCTTCCCTTTGGTTTCTGATAATCTATGACAAACTTCCACACTAATTTATTTTAAAGGAACATTAAGAGTAAAGAAACACGTATGCTTATTAGATTTCATGATGGCACACTTTAGAAAATTGCATTGAGTGAAAATGAAGGATCTATTAAAATTCCCTTTTGAGACTAATGCTAAAAAGCTCTAAAATAAAAGAGAAATAAATGGCAACCAATTAAAATTATTCTGGAAAGATTAATTTTCCTAGAATATGTGACTTATGCAATCACTCTCTGTGTCTGTCTCCTCCCTTCCTTCCCATTCAGTAATTTTCATTCCTATTGCTTAACTAAAACCAGATTTGACAAAGGGGCAAAGGTCTCTGAAGTGTTATCTTCCCAATGGCCTCATGAAAACAGTCTATCAAAAAGAAGCCTGAGGGAAAGCCTGAGGTATGCACTCACCTCTTATTAGACACTGGAGAATTGACCCAGGGCCCAGATCAAGCAGCTCTTCTCTGGTGCTCACAAAGTTATTTGTTCATTCCTTGTATCCTTGTTTAAATAATCGGTCCATTTTGCTTTGTAAATATCAAGACTTCATAGAGCTGCTAAGTGAAAACCCCCAGGGTAAGATCCAGGCTTCAGTGAAGTCTATCAGCATTTTACTATTGACTTTACTGGGGTCAGGATGTGACGAAAGACCTTTCTGTCTAAATGGACAAGGCAGATAAAAAGGTGAGAGGGCAGATCAATATGTCAAATAAATTATTCCCTTCACATTATTCTTTCTGCTGTAATATATATACACAATGTCACCATAGCTATTCCATGTTTGAGCAAAGAGAAACTCTGTGGTATCAATGACACCAGTGTGTGAAAACTGCCCAAAATGTTAATTTGAGAAGGAAGGTTATATGGGGATTTTACTTTGCTTTCTTTTCAGAGGTTGTTAAAAACAAAACTAGTGACAATGCATTTTCAGAGGGTGTCCTCTTTCTACATCGACACCCAGTGAGTGGCTTACACAGAGGTGTCCAGCCGATGGCCTGCAGGTTAGAGCTAGCCCATGGGACAATCCTCTCTTGTTTACCGGCATTTCTACCACCCACAAGTCTGGGACCTCAGGTGAGGAGGAACCCCCTTACGAACAATGCACAAGCTACCCAAAACCTCTGTTGTCTGAGCCCACAAGACAATGACGTGCCCCTCTGGGAGGAGGTTGCCGTGGTCCTGATATTCCACAATTATATTTTCATATTGGCCTATGGAAGTCCTAAAAGTGCCATCCAGCTTCTGCCTCTGAAAAGGTACAGCCCCCCTTACTTACTACCTATAGCAAACCTGCTGCACTTCATTCAATACATTTGTTGTGAACTCTGACTGAAATATACAGATTTTATAGAGAAATATTATGCCAGAAGAGTATGGTATCCAAACGTCTACAATAAATACTTGCATCAATTACCTAGTGCTCCTAGGTAACAATAAGAAAAGGGAAGGAAAGCAAAAAGTTTCAGTCGACTTTTTATTGATTTTAGCTTGCTCATTCAGTATGTGTTAAATATCACAATGCAGAATCCATTTTACCAGACACAAGTGGCAATTACGCTTTTACTTTTCTAGGCAGTAATGGAAAACTGTCTAATTTAGCCATTGTCAGATTTTAAAAATGATTCCTGACTGCAGAACTGGCACAATATAAATGTTTACTGAGTTTGCCTGAAACAAGCTGCATTACTTTAAGTTTTGATGTTAACTCCTGTTTTCTTGAGGACGTACTCTCCTGTGCTGGCTTGCCCACTTTATTAGTGGGACAGAAAAAAAGAGAACAGCTTATAAACAAGCTTCCCTGCCCCTTTCCAGTCCTACTAGGAGAGTAGCAAAGGGATACTACTATGAATTCAGACATAATCATTGAATTTAGAAGCAAAAAAAATAACTCAAGAGATCTCCTTTCTCATATTAATGTGAACAGGACAATTGTTGTGCCCAAAATACCAGGGAGAACACTGGCACAGCTTTTTTAAGGGAAGGTGACTTATTGAGTCTGCCTCTTCAATGTGTAGGCTGCGTATTGTGGAATTCTGACAGCAAGTAACTGGCAATATGTCAATGAAATCTGAGTATTTACAGTCACATCCAAATTATTCTGTTACTTTAGAAAAGAAAGTGGAGCACTGCTAGGTGCTTTAATACAAACTAGTGAGAAATGAAAAACCTCTATTTGTCCAAGCCATTGAAGGAGGGAGGGACTGTTAGGTTTACGGTTGGACTCAATGATCTTAAAGGTCTTTTCCAACCTAAATGATTCTATGATTCTATACCAATTACCCTAAGTGACAAACAAAGTTAATGGCCCATGAATATGAACCTTCATGCAACAGAATTTGTGATTTCTAAATAGAAGAGGTGAGGCAATACATGTGAATTTAGTACTGAAAAAGTCTGAGCAGCATGTTCTTACACCCTCAATGTTTTTCTACTGCTACCATAACTGACGGTATTCCAATAGGTGCCTACAGTGTGCAGACACATTTATGGCTGTAAAATAGGAAGACTTGAAGGAAAAAATTATTTTGAGATTTATAGACTGCTATAACACATGAGGCAAGGTGGCTCATATGACTATCATATCACTGCTGAAAACACATGCTTAGACCATGGCATAAGGCACAGGGGAAAATATATTTGATCTGCTTCTCTACATCCCCAAATCACGACTAACCTTTGCAACGCTGAGCAGGTACACTGATAGAAGACTGACACAGCAGGGTTAAAGCACATTTGAACTGATGTGCCATGGCAGATAAGACTGTTCACATGAGCTGCTAGAGATAATTCCTACTCGTGCTTTTGGGCAAGACCATCAATCAGCATTTCCCAACTTCAGGAAGACAGAAGGGAATTGTAAGGTTTATCTTGGGAAAGGAAAGGTGAGAGCCCACCTTGTGACACATCCCAGGTTGCTGCAGGACACTGCAGGAAGCTAGAAAGCTGGGCTTTCCTGCCTCCCACCACAGCCAAGTATATGCTAATTCTAGCAATGAAGTGGATGTTGCCCCCATACCTCTCAGAAGTGGTTACCCAAGAGCACTGGTGGGACTCTTCAAGGAACCTTAAGTGAGGGACACATGGCAAATAAGATTGGGAAGTAAGCACAGTAAGAAATCCTACTAACAGCAAGTCAATGGGGCACATACCACACGCTGAATTTAAGTGAGTATGTCTTTAAGAGCTTTGCTTGTTCTTCCCCTCACTTAGTCTTGAAATACGTTAAAAGTACTTTGAAATGTAATAACTAGTCACTGGTAAATGGCACTTGCTGTTCTGTTGTTGCAAATGGTATCATTAGGATTTCAGTTTTGCTGCGATAAACTAACTTACTCCTTGTGGAGTCCCTTGCTCCTGCTAAATGTTTTGCTGCCAGTTAATATTTCCTGCCATTAGAAAGCCAGAGAACCCTTACCATAGTCCAAGATCCCACTAAAGAAAGCCTCCATACCAAGAACATAGATAGCTGTGCCCAATTTTCCTCCTTGGTTCAGAGAGATAATTCAATTGTTTTTATTTATTAATATCACCTCCCACTTATCTACTTGCATTACTTCTTTGTTCAGAAAAAAGGCTTAAAAATGACTTCTATTTTCATTTTAAAGCATCCAGGGATCTGAGCTTGCTTTGAGTTGAAATTTCCTTCAGAGCCCTCCTGCTTTCAATGAGAGCAGGGCTTGTAACTGCCAGTGATGTTTCAGGGCTTAAAAGGCACAGGACTGTGACATGACCTAACTGATGAGGTAGATTATGCTGATTCAAAGCATTATAAAATATTAATATCCCTGCCAAAGTTCAGCTTACTGACCTCCTCTATACACTGGTGAGCTTACCTGCTGAAAGGCCAAGAGCTCAAAGGTTTGACATTTTCTTTCTCTTAACAAAATAAATAACATCTCTGTGCTACAAAAAGGCAAATGAACACAGGAGGAAAAATACTGACACATGCTTCTCATCAAGCAATTTCAGAAAGACATTCTAGGTCTCTTCTAATCAACAGCTGCTCTCTCCTATGAAAACTCCAGGCTTCTTTGTTTTTAACAGGATTTTTCCTCAAGCAAAGAAAACCACTTTTAATCCTGCTTAACACAGATTTTTGCATGGGGCTGCTTGTGCAAATTTGAAGAAATAGGCTCTCATACCCTGTAAAGTATCCCACCCATGGAGTGCTGTGCCCACACAGTACTGTAAGGAGCTTGCCTACTGCCTATGCTATTGCACCTTCATGACCAGCAGATGCTCTGCTCTGTAGAGCAGAACCTGATCTTACAGACCCCATGCACAGCACTTCTGGCCCTCACCAAATGCACCAGCAAGCAGTATTCTTTTACCAGATCTCTAGGATACTGAATAATGCTTCTACTTCTTTTTAATTTAATATATTTAGCTTTCTAGCTTGTAGTAATTTCTGCTTTTGGCATTCTGATTTAAACTCTCCTCTGAAACTACAGTCTATGCACTTGCTTACTTTCACATTCATTTCTATCAGGGAAGAATGATAATTTGTGAAGAGTTTGACCTAAGTCATTCTCCATTTCCTGACAGTTCTTAGTTATGATTTTCTTCCTATATTAAATAAATTATTAATGAAACCTTCTATTTAATTTAACCAAAAGTTTTCTCAGTTCTCCACCTGACTTCTTTTAATAACTCATCTATCATATAAAATAGTAGATCTCTTCTAGTGATTTTAAAAGACTGGAATATATGTAATCTTTATATTAGACAGTTCATTTGGATATCAAGGTCAACAAAATTGAGCTTCATTTCAATATCAAGGGTGACATAAGTAATTTTCTTAATGAAAATGATAAAATATGTTCATCTATTCTCAGACTCAGACTGAACAAAGCAGGTATTACTTCAGATGATGCATTCATGTGAATGTTGATATAACATGGAATAAGATTATTAGGCAAAGTACACTCATGAAAGTGTAATAACAAAACTATTAATAATATTTTCATTGTAATCTAACACACAAATTTGAGATAGAATTTATCTATTCTTTTGCACAGCATCCCCATTCATGATACATCGGTCTCATTGCAACAATGCCCATAGGCAAAATGAAAAGCAGAACTAGAAGTGCTGCTTTCCAGAGAGTGTCCCAGAAGAAAGCTGCTTCAGGTTCCCACAACAGCATGAAATGAACTTCACCTCACAAGAAACTTATTCCTTTCCAGCCCAGGATCACGTAGGAGGCAGATCCTTACCCCTTAAAATGCAAAGAGAAATCTCAAATTTTGTTGAGGGACAATTGGTCCTTCAACAGAAGCACCACTTGACAAGAAAGAATTGATCCTCTGGTGAGTAGAAAGATAGGCAGAAAAAAAGATGTGCTTTGACTTCAGATCTCAGATTTTTCTGAGTTCATAGATACTCTGAAAGATCTTGTTGCAAACAGTGGATAATAGTCCTAAGTGTTCACTTCTTGCTTCACAGCTAAATTCTTGAATGCCATACCTGTTTTTTCCAAGGCCAAACCTGAAAGAGAAGGTCAAGACTGGTATCTGCATTTAACCCTGAGAATTAAATCCACAATTAATAAAATTATGTACAGCATCAATGTCGTTTTACAGCATATGGCTGCATAGGCTCCTGCCTCATCACTTGCTTCTGGTGTGGTTAGCAGACCTAGAGCATCTCTGTAAGACTGCAGACATCAGTGAAGGAAAAAGTAATGAGGAGACACTTTAAAACAGTAATTCTACAATAGGATGATGAATTTGTTCAACTTGCAACAGAAGAGGATTGCAGTACTTTTCATTCTTTCTTTCATTTCTTTTACAAACAAAATTAACCCAGGCTCAACCATGCACTATTTAGCGTGTCCTGTTTAATGAGAAGATATGTGAAGATTGAGGATACTTCCCAGTATCACAGTTTCCACTTCACAGGATCTCATTCTCTCTCTTCTTATTTTTAACAATTATTTAGATTTGGATAATATCTCTATATGATATGAGAACTTTTCTTGAGAGAAGTTGTCATTAAGTAGTTTTGACAGAAGGCTGATCATAATGAGAATATTTTTGGAAGACTATTGTCTGTTGCCCTTCAACTTAGGCAAAAGAAGGCTTGAGCTGAATCTAGCTCTGGCCATAGCTACTGCAGAGAGATAACAGACATGTCAGATATCTGATTAATCACAGCTCAACTTCTATGACTCCAATATTGCTATATGCAATAGCAATAAAAAATTTGAATTGCATTTTTCCCTACTTTATTTATCACAGTTGAGGCTAAATTTCATTATGATATCCTCACTTTGTCATTGCTATTTTGTGAAGGTTTTAGAAGAAGATTGCCAACATTTTAGAAACTGTAGAGCAGCTCTGTGTCACTCTGAGTGTCAACTATATAATATAAAAACCCTGTCTCCCATGTCATATGTGACTTTGGAAATTTTATGGATTATTCTTACAGCTGGTCAAAACTACTTCAGTAGCTGTTCCTTTATCAGAAAATACTATTTTGATCAAAATCACACCTTCCTTCAGAATGCATTGATTTTTCTGGAAAGCAAGCTGTATTTTTAACAGAATGCCTTAATGCTATTTTTACAGACTGTCATTAAAAATATTTCATATTCTAGTCATATCATTCTTCTAAAGATGATGGATTATGTAATTATACATAAAGTCATTAGATTGGAAAAATCTCTAAAATCAAGTTTTTAGTCAAATGACTATTTTAAATATGTTTTGGTCGATTTTGCTTTTCTTATAATGTGGAATAAAATTTGAAATTTCAACATTTTCCCCAGAACAAAAATCCCTGGCTTTTAGGGTTATTATGTATAACAGCAAAGCATTCATCTTTAAACTTCAGAAGCAAACCGTTTTGCTTCAGCTGATCTTTAACAAGTTGTTTTCTTTCTGGTCTTCACTCTGCATTACACTGGCCTCAGTGAAATATGCAAAATGACTATCTTCTGATGAGCCATGATTCTATTTTCAGTGCTGCAGTTATCATTCAAGTCTGTCAAAATCAAATTGCAACACTTTGCAAAACAAGTACAGGGATATAAGCACAATGCTCAGCTGCATATGTTATGTTGGCACCACTTTGAATCCAGAAGGTATAGACTGGCTGTAAATTTCAAAATGGTGCAGTAACTCCTGAATCACATTTGCTGCAGTATGCTCTTTACCAAAACCTTTAATGTATAGTTCTGTGCATTTCCTAATGTCTCTCTTGGTTGATTTGCATATTTGGCTGGTTGAAACACTGCCTGATGGCCTGGCTGACACACACTATGTAGTCGAATATTGCTTGACTTGCCTTTGGACATATGAAAAATCTCCCCAAGCATCCTGCTTTGGGTTATGAGTTACTCTCTTGCCAACATATTTGTGACTGTGAAATAGCTTTTTACCAAAGACAAACCTGCAAGGAGGAGCAGAGTAATGGAGGTCAGCTTCTGGCCAGCATTTGATGAACGCTTCCCTGGTAACTATGATTCTACGGCAAAAATCAATCCAGAAATTCTCTCTACTGCAGTTTTATTCCAGTTCTCTGCAGCTGAGGGATTCATTACAGATTGGATTTTTATCACCAGTCATTTTGGGCAACTTTGCTTCCCTTGGAAAACCAAAAGTATGTATAATGAAGACTGATTATGTTCAGTTTAGGCACCCCATGACCTTTTTCATTCTTAGAAGTGGGTTTCTAATAACTGTAGAGAGTGTGATAGGAAAGATGAGCTGCTGCATCTGAAACATATTTGCTTTAGTGTTTTCACCACTGAGGCTCTTTGTTTTCTATGCCTTTTGACACAGGTTCTGGTATTTCTCCCTTAAAATGGTACTGCAGACTGATAGTACCAGCTGTCCACCTTTTGTCCCCCCTCCTGACTCTGGTGTGACAGATGGTGCAAACAGCCTGGCATATAGTTGTTGGATCAATATAAGGGACAAAATACCTGCCAGATTGCTGGTGACTGAGATGTTACATACTCTGGTGCCAATGGACGGCTTAGCAAGAATGGCACTAGCCTAAAGGAAAATGACCAAGATTCATTTTATTTTTCCAGGGTTGTTTCAGGATAACTATTACTTCATTTAAAATTTTGGGGGAAAAAATCTTTGAAGACTTCCTAGAATTTTCACCTCACTAGCACAGAATTATAGTAAGATTAAGCCTCAATTCCTTCTGGTTTATGCAGCTAGCTACCTTGTCATTGCCTCTTGTCATCTCCACTTCTAGATCTTAGCTACACTTTTAGACCTCCCAACAGTTCAATGACTGTTGTGGAGTAACTGTGCATGCTCAGCATGGCCTGGAATATTTTTATTTTTCCTCTGAGAATTTAAACAGAAGTCTTGATTCCCTCCTCATCCAAGCACTGGAGGACTCAAAAGAGGAAGTGAATGCTCAGGGTAGATTGGCTTTGTTTGGGTTGGGTTGGGTTTTGTGGATGTTCAGCAGTACAGCTGGCAATGCCCAAGTTGGCAGACATGACCTGTTCTGTTCTTGACAGCTATCCAGGTGCTTGGCCACAGATTTGTAACTGCATCTTCAAAGTTTGTGCATGACTGACATAAAGAGATAACAGTTGAAATGCAAAAGTCCCAAACTGAGGCTTTTGTGTATGACTGAAAAGCGTATGCAAGTCATGAAAAAATAGAAATATGTTTAATGAGGCATTTTCAGTTAAAAAGAGCAAATGAAACAGCACAGACTTGTTAGAGATGTAGGAATGGGGGAGGGGAAGGACAAGAACCATCAGCAACTGAAAGCTAGCTGTGAAAGAGCTTGTGGAATGTTCTCATCTAGCCTGTCTGCACCTTCCTGAGCACTGCCGGTAAAACTCACTTCTGTGGGAGTTCAAAGGCAGCTGAAAGTGCCTGGCAATCCATGGCATCAGAATTCCAGAAAACCTTCTCAGTATTTCATAAGGCAATTAAATATCTTCCCTCTGTGGAGGGAAAGAAAAGGATTCCTTCTGAATCCTGAAATCCTGGAATGAACACTCTGTTCACTGGTTTTAACCAACAGATGTGAATAAGAATCATAGTTAATTACTTTTTACTAGAAGGCTACTTTCCTCGTTTGCCTCCCATACACCCTCAATGAAGTGTCTGGGAATGTCACAGCTTTGTAAGAAAATCCTGGAGAAACTCAAAAGTACTGCTGGTGCCCCCTCCCAGTCCCAGGGCTGTATTCATTCCATCCGTTCTGGTGTCTGAGATGTACCTAGGTACCACCTCTGATGTCCAAGGTCAGCTAATGCTTCAGACGACAAACTCTACCAATCTTGGTCTCCCTATACAGTCAGTAAAAATGATAACATAATACTTGGGCTGGAGGTATGAGCCAGCTCCCCTGTCCTTCTCCTGTCTAAGGAGGAAGCCAAGGTCTGGCTGGTAGAAGCTTGTATCACTCTCCAGCACTGATTTTACAGCAAACAATGTAAATGCAACCCCTGGGATCACACAGTTTATTACTATGGGGTTTTCAAAGCCTTGTTTTCTGCTTGCCTTGGCTGTAGAGACAAGAAGTGCAGCAAACTGTGCAGAACTAGTATCAGTGGCTGCAAAGAGGAGCAACCAAGTAGCCGCAGCAGAGGTTGATTTGGGGATCTTAGTGGTCAGTCAGAGGAAAAAAGAAAGAAGAAAGGAGGTACAGTAAGGGTGAGATGTGCTGAAAGAAAAATAAAGGTGGAAGAAAGGGAATGGCAGAGGAAGATAAATTAACATATGGAAACAAAACCAGCAGGAGAAGAAAGCAAGAAGAAAACAGAAGGCAAAGATTAGGAAAGAGAAGAGATTGTGGATCTGGATAAAAGTACCAAGTGAGATACAGTAACCAAGATGGGGCTATATATTGGTGGCAATGGTGAGAACCTGTCCTATTTTCCCTTGAGAAGACCCAAACAAGAAACTGATGAGAGTGATCTAGTCACTCTGATTTTGCTCTCTGATCCAAACCCAATCTCATTTACAACTAGTTCTGAGATACAAGTGGGTTTTTTTTCAAACAGAAAAATAATTTTCTTCTAGCATTTCTCTTTTCATTTATTACGTGAGTATATTAAAAATCTCACAGGGTAGCTCATCATTCTCATCAGCATTCTTTGTCACTCAGAAATAAACTGTTAATACTGAAAGTAACATGTACAAAGCACAAAGAGATCTGAAAGGGGGAGGCTAAAGTTTTCTTGGTTTACTCTCAAGGTTGTCTTGATTATGTTTGCATTCTGAGTTATTCTTTAGCTTAAACTAGTCAGACAAAAAAAAATTATTATCCCAAATAAAGAAGTCCAAAATTTTCTTAGTTTCCTGAATCATGACCACACAAGACTGTCAGGATGTTCAACGAGTTCCTTTCTCAAGGAAGCACTGAATTGCAGGAGCTCAGCTGTCTTATTTACATCTCACCCATAAAAGTGCTCTTGTGGAGATACATCATCTCAGAGGAGTGGCAAAGTGCACCTCCACGTTAGCAGGTTTGCAGAGTCCACACCCTGCTGCAATCCCACCTTTGGGGATGCAATTTGTCCCAGCCCCTATGGGGCATGCAGGCTGGGAAGGCAGAGGCACAGCTTTTCAACCGTCTCACTGCCTAGGATCTTGCCCTGCTGAAGAGGAAAGCAGCATGTGCATGTGCCAGGCTTTTCAAGATCTGTTTCATGACTAAGTTTATCCTCCATCCTGGGTATCTGTTAGAGAGCAAAGATGAACCTGACCCCAATTTTGTTACAGGGAGGAAGGAAGTTGTACACACAAAGATTTCTTGTAACTCATTGGCTAAAAAAAAAGCCTTTTCTTTTCACTTCTTTCTTGCATTTCAATTTAAAAATATTAATATTTTTAGATTGAATTATTTTTTCTGTCAAAATGCTGCAGCAGCAATATCACTTGGTTTCTGAGGCTACATGCCCGCTTTTACAATAAAAAAGAAATTTAAGAGCAGACTGAGAGAAGGTATATGCTTTACATTTTTACACTAGCACATTTTCACTTTTAAATCACTGGCTTCAAAAAATGTATGCATTATAATGCAAAAAAATTAAAAATCTACATAAACTATTAGGGAAAAAATGGCCTAAACCTGAGTTTCTAACATTTCATTGTGAAAGAAAATTCCAAAGTGTCTTTATTCTGTTTTCTTATTTGAAATTAGTAATTTTCCCATGAAGTTAAGATTCCACTTTCCCAAAGCTTTTTCTGTTGAATAGCTACATTTTAAAAAGTATTGCCCCCAGAAGAATGACTGATTTTTAAAATCAACTGTCATGATTTTTGTTGGCAGTGTTTGTCATGATATTTATTGTTTTCTTAAAGTCCAAGTTGCTGGAATTTTTGATTTGAAGAGAATCTCAGCACTAAGTCAGAATAAAAATGGTAATTTGTCTAATTTCATTGTTACATTAAATAATTGAAAGTCTTGCAATCTGACCATTATTTAAAAGAGTAGCTAGTTTTATTTCGTCCTTTAAATACCATATTTTTAATTTATTGCCATGACTAAGGAGTTAACTTACCTTTTTTGAAGATTTTATATTCACTGCATCAGTAACTAGAATCTATAAACAGACCTGGCATAACAATTTCAGGAAATTATAACTCTTTGAAAACTGATATATAATGACTGATTAAAAATGAAATTTAACTTCAATGAAATTAAATCTTAAAAAATACTGCAGATAGGAAAACCTATTAAAGGTTTTTTCATGGAGAAGAACCATCCCTTCATTTCAAAATGAAATGGATCATTTCTTCAGATGTGAGGATGACCATGCAGAAACGAGGAGAGCCAAAAAACTCCTAGAAAGCAGATTTCTGCTGGAACTGGACCTCCCAGCTGTGGGACCTGCAAGCTCTGGAATCTATGATGAGACAGGTGGCACGCTGCTCTGTGGATGTTCTAGCTTCAGAAATTACAGACCAGAAAGGCCTCTGTCCTTGTTTCTAGGGAAGTCTTTCAAAAACAAGCCATTTCCAAGGAACACACTGACAAACAAATGGGATGTTCCCACTAAAAAAATGCTTTTCTATAAAAGATATGCCTGACTGCTTTAACTGTAGCTCTGCCTATGCCATTTTTGAGGAAAGTGTTTTCTACAAAATAAGCTAGAAATTTCAGGGCAGGAAAAGAAGCTACAACCTCACCCATCCTTTACTGGTTCCCATTTTGAAAGACCACAGAATTCCTAGCTCAGCAGCACAGGCAGAGCCCTGTTGAACACAAGCATGGATTCAGCTTTGTCGTGCCGTGCACATAGACTTCCACCAGCCCGATTCCAACACTTCTCAGAACTGTCATTTTCACATGCAAGGAAGTAATTTGGGTACATATTTATGGTTTCTTGTGGTCACACGCAAGCTCATGGAGCTCCAGACTGAGTTCCAGACTGAGATAATGTTGTGTGTTCACACTAGTGCAGATCCCACTACAGACAAACAAATCCAGCTTTCCAGTGTGGTATATATCCAGATTCAGTGTCATCTACCATAGTTACACAGATTTTTCCATCTTCTAGCAGGGATAAGGTGACTTCACGTCCACCTGGAGGACAGCAAGAGCAGAATTGTATCTGCTTACAATATCCAGTGTAAATACAAACCAGTCATCTCGAATACATAAGAGAAGTTATGAGAGCAGTCTGCTCAAAACTGGGTATGTTATTTGAAGAGGCTAATTGAGAACTTGCTTTTGCAGAAACATACAGTCAGGACATCTAGATGTTTCTTCATTACAAATAAATAAAAATGCACTCAAATCTCCCTGTAAAACATGTACAGTGCAGTGGCAGAACTGCACCTTTTAAGTGCTTTAATAAATACTAGCTCCAAGTTTGTGGCTCCTATTTCAGATTTGAAATCTTGTCTGTTCTTTGCAGGTGGACCAGCTGACTTAATTAAAGATACCGCTTTGTTCATATCCTTGACAATCACAATTAACATAACACTGTTGTTATAAATATTATGCTGCCTGATGGTTTTCAGACACTTTTCAGACATCAATGAATTTGCAATGAAGTCATGCATATAGATATGAGACGACAGCTCTTTAAAGCCAAATGATTCTACAGTAAAAGATACTTACACTCCTTCAGTCTCCTCTCAAGGTAATACACTGTGTACATTCTTAATCTTTCTGCTTCTCTTGCTAGTTAACAATGACCTGCTGTCTCTGTGCATAAAGATTAAAACTTGAATTGAAATATTACTCAGGGACTTCAATTACCCACTATGGATTTGCTGCCCCTGGACTTGACCCAGTCCCCCAACAAAAAATACTTACAGTGAAAAAAAATATCAAGCTGGGACAGGGCTGCCCATTTGGTCCCTAATACCATCTGGGAACATAATGACTCAATTCATTTTGCCCTCAGATTAATGGAGCAAGCTCAAGTATTATAAGGAGCACTTTAATTCCCTCTGATGTTTTCATTATGAATTCCTTTGTGGCAGAACTCATTTGCAATAATGCATATGTAATTTTGGAAACCAAAAGGAAATCCTGTAGCCTTCAGGACATTATTAACCTGCAGAAATGCTGAGGCACATGTAAAACTCAAATATGCTAGCACCAGCAACCTCCTGAAACATTTCAAGAATAAAATTGGTAAGTAAAACTGCATCTCTCTACTTGGAAGTTAAAATGGCTGAATTAATAACTATTAAAACCCTAATGGTATTAGTGACACTTAAGCTGTCTGTTCATATCATTTTTAAGGAGTCAAAGATATACACTGGAATAGTCTAAAAAAGTTCCATGAGTTTATTATCTACAGATATTTGGAAGTTAATCACCTGCACCAGTTACAGACTTATCCTTTCTCTCTTTGTTTGTGCATGGTCCATTATGTTTCTTTATTTAACAGTGTTCATCAGCCATAGATGGGAGACCTGATATTTTGCCAAAGCAAGGAATTCAGTCTTATTTGACATACGCTTCTTTTAACAACTAGAGACACACTTCTGTACTTTGAAGCCAATGTTGTCTCATTTGATGCAATGGGTCCAAGACTATTGTCTCCAGTAGCTTATGGAGTTATATAAAGTAGTCAGAGTCAGATTTCACTTTGAGGTGGTGGCGTAACTCTTGGATTGACTTCTTTAATTCTCTGTAACAGAATAAAATATTTTTCTGTGTAAGATTCGCAGTAAATGTAACCAGGGTCATCTTCTAACCAGTAGCTGCACAACCCCTATCTGCTGTGTGGCAGGTTGGGAAGTAGTAGGGACTACAAGAAACTAGAAGCATCATTAAGGAGTTTATTTTAGTCTGCTTATGTCAACTTTTTTGTAGTAAAAATCAATGTACATATTATTTGTTGTTTTGAACCCACAGGTTTGTATAGAGAAAGGTATCAATTGTTCTCTGGGATCAGACCCAGAATAGTAACATAAGAATTCCTCTGGTTCAGAGCAAGAATCCATCTAGCTGAAGGACATAGCTAGGGAGGTGTGAAAACAAGGAAAGCATTCCTAATTGTCCTGGTTTCAGCTGGGATACAGTTAATTGTCTTCCTAGGGGCTGGTATAGTGCTATGTTTTTGAGTTAGGTATAAAAAGAATATTGATAACACACTGATGTTTTCAGTTGTTGCCAAGTAATGTTTAGTCTAAAGTCAAGGATTTTTTCAGCTTCTGATACCCAACCAACAAGAAGGCTGGAGGGGCACAAAAAGTTGGGAGGGGACACAGCCAGGGCAGCTGACCCAAACTGGCCAATGGGTTATTCCATACCACGTGACGTCACATCTAGTATATAAACTGGGGGGAGTGGGGGTGGGGGGATCGCCGCTCAGGAGACTGACTGGGCATCAGTTGGCAGGTGGTGAGCAATCGTATTGTGCATCACTTGCACATTCCAATCTGTTATTATTACTATTGTCATTCTATTAGTGTTATCATTATCAGTATTAGTTTCTTCTTTTCTGTTCTATTGAACTGTTCTTATCTCAACCCACAAGTTTTACTCTTTTCCCCCGATTCCCTTCCCCATCCCACTGGGGATGGGGGGAAGTGAGTGAGTGGCTGCATGGTGCTTAGTTGCTGGCTGGGGTTAAACCACGACACTAATATTTTCATAGGTTCAAACTATTTTCATTCAACGTATTTCCTAAGCTTGACATGGTGTGTCTGGTAAATCTCAATGGATCTCTTATCTAGATACTTTTCCAGTCATTCGTCATATCCACTCAAGCTTCTTGTGTTCATAATGTCTTTTGCAAGGATTCACACAAGGTTGCTATCTGTCGACTTGAAGAATCACCTGGTTTTGCTTGGTTTGAACCCAGCTCCTACTAGGTTTTTTCCCGGTGTTTTGTATCAGAGAAATCAATCTTTCTCTGCCCACTTCATGCCATTCATAATTTTGCAGTCATCTGTGTTACATACCTAAGTCATATCTTCCATATTGAGGAGCCCCAGCCCATTCAGTCATTCCTCATATGAGAGACAGGCCACACATTTGATTGTGCCTGTTGCCCTTCTCTGAACCTGCACTGGTTCTAACGCATCCTTTCTGAGATGAGGGGACTAGGGTGCACACAATATTCAATATGAAAGCAAATGTGAATGAGCACAGGGGCATGTCGTGGTTTCAGGTCAGCTCAGTTGGTAACAAAGCACCACGAAGCTGCTCACTCACCCCCCACCCCCTCGCCTGGCCACGTTGGGATGAGGAGAAAATACAAAGGCAGGCTCATGGGTCGAGACAAGGACTGGGAGGGATCACTCCCCACTTATGGTCACGGGCAAAAGACAGGCTCAACTTGGGGAAGAAACAAAATCAGTTTCATTTACTACAAATCAAAACAAAAACAAAACACAAGGGTATTACGAAGGGAAACCAAACATGAGAATACCTCCCCCCACCCCTCCCACCTTCCCGGCTCAGCTCCATTCCCGATGCTTTCTACCTCCTCCCCCCGGCGACGCAGGGAAATCGGGGATGGGGGTTGAGTCAGCTCGCCACACATCGTCGTTGCTGCTTCTTTCCTCAGGGGGAAGATTCCTCACTCGTCCCCTGCTCCACTGTG
>VYZV01031508.1:61826-112270 GCA_013401275.1 Pandion haliaetus | reverse complement strand
AATCAAAACTTTAATTTGAGGTTGCAACAAAGGCTGACTCAGATTTCTTTGGTAGTAGTGTGTGAAAGAAGAAATGAAGTAATTAATTCTGAACAAAGAATAGTGACAGAAATTGCAGAGATTCTAAAATACTATAATCCTCTTTCAGAAAGCTGTTCCTGTTTATGTCTCTTCAGTGATCAAAGCTAGAATGGTTCCTTTTTGTCATCTGCAGTTTTTATAGACATCCAGACTGTCTTTTGCTCAGAATACAGATGGCCTTAGAAGTCTTAAGAGACCAGGAGCCGTGTCAACCAAACTCTCTGCAGACCCCCTCAAAAGGGATAGGCATTACCTAGTTGGAAAGCACTAAACCAAGATAATGACTGTAATTTAAGTCTTTCCTTCTGAGAAATATGATATTCCAGCATAGTTTGTAAACAAAGAACTGGAGGGAGGAGAAAACAAATCTTTATTTATAGTGGCAACAAAATATTGTTTAAAAATACAGTTCATTTTAATTCAAAATAGGAAAATGTATGGTTATATATTGTGATGTATATTGGTTGGTATGATATAGTGATGCATTAGGTGGCACTATCAGACTTTTAAATTCAGTTCATTCAATTTACCAACTCTTTTTGTATTGCAGGAAATAAAACGTAAGCATATGAAATTGGCTGGTAAGATGGTTTGTGTAGTATCTCTAACGCAGACTCCTCCAAGAAAACAGACTTTGCCTAGGATTTCTTCACCATGCAGCATGGAAAGCAGCCACTGGATGGAGCGTTTGTTCAAAGAGCCAGAAGCACACACTTTTCTGAGTAGCCGTAAGGGTACAGAAAAGGTTACCATTGGAGCAACAGAGAAATCAATGAATAATAGGCAAATACCAGAACTACCAGAGTTACCAGTTGTGAAATCTTTAGGAATGCCTGTAAATTCAGCCTTTAGACTCCCCCCCCAAAAAGTCAGCAAACTTATACCAATTTTCAAAGGAAGGTTGATGCAAATGAATGGAAAGACCACAAATCAAGTGGATGGGAAGAAAAGAGAACATGCTGAAAAATACTCACCCCAAAAAATTATGGGTGTTTCATCTTCTATGCTAAGTGTGTGCAAGTCCAGCATAACTCAGGTTTACAAACCTGTACAAAATATGTCAGTCACAAATCCTACTCATAGCAGCGTACTTCAGGTAATGAATGCGAAAACATATGCAAAACATGGTATTCCTGCATTTCAATGGAAAACAGAGTCTGGTGGACAAATGACTAATTCTGATTTTTCTGATAACTCGGCTTCGGGTGGGAATTCAAGTGAAGTCAATCACAAAAAGGCAAATTCTCCTTCTTTTCTTAAGAATGTTGGGTCAGTGCTTCAGAAATCAAGTATCAATCTGAGTCTGAAAACATATCCATCTCCTACTTCCAGTGCAAGAAGGGGAAAAAAGTTTGCAAGTCAAAATACCACGCAAGTTCTTGAGAAACAACACCAGTCAAAGAAAGTACATTTGCAGATTTGTAAATTAGACAATCAAATGACAAATTCCAGTTTCACACAGCAGCAAACAAAGAGATCAAATGAAGGAGCAGAGTTAAATATTCATGAATCTGTCTTAAATGATACAGTGTGCATCGCCAAAAATGAAGAAAATAAAGCAGCATGCCATTCTAAAGTCTATATTGCTAAGACAACCAGTCATCATTCCAAATCTAACTTTGAACAGGTAAGGTAAATAACAAGGCTCATTCTCACTGGTTCTCACAAATTCAGTATGTTCTAACACAACATTAGGCAATAAAGAGCATGACTTTCATCATGTTCTACCATCATTCTCAATAGAGTTTTTTTTAAATTTCTACCATATAAGTTAATGTTTTCTTCCACTGCTGCTTTTTTTCTGAAAGGGAAAATGATTTACTGTGTTGTCTGAGATACACACTTTTTTTTATTTGGGACTTTTAAGGTGAGATAAGTAGTTTTCCTTTCTTTAAGACAGTTTATCAAGATAAGTTTGAGGTTAACATGGTGAAATTTTGGTGTTCAGTCTGTCTCCATGTGAAACCATATTAAAGAACAGCTCCTGGAAGGAATCTCAAACCTCATCAATTGTGTAGTGCTGACTGCAGTGTGTGTAAGGCGTTGTGCTGTTAGACAAACATGGAAGTTTTGCAAATACATGTTTAATTACTATTTCACTAAAAGCACAAGTTGTAACAGGAGAAATTCCTACTTGGCATAAAGAAAAACAGTCTTCAGAGTGAGAATGTTTAAGTACTAGAACAAGTTGCACAAAGGGGTTGTAGAGTTGTTATCCTTTCAGATTCTCAAAACTTGACTGGATGGGGCCCAAAGCAATGTGATCTAACTTTGAATTTAGCTCTGTTTTGAGTAAAAGTTATGATTAGATGACTGCTGGAGGGAATTTACAACCTAAATTTTCTATGCTTCTGTCTGCATTTCAATAAGATAAATAGCTGAGCTGATTTCAGTGCAATTTTTATGAGGATGATATCCCACAGACTGGGCACATGGATGAAATGTGTTGTGCTTATCACTTTTTTCACCTATAAAATGTAATTTGGTAGGTTATTTCATCTTTGCGTTATGAGGGCACCTTTTGAAAAAGTAAGTCATTTTAACAAGTAGAAAAATACTGGGATTTTTTTGCTAATGAATGTGTGAACTTCTATACTTTAAGATGATTACAGGGAACGAGTATCTGACATGTGAAACACTGACCTCAGAACTGACTTCCTCAGTCAAGCAGAGGAACATGGAAGCATCTGTAAAGAAAGGTTGTGCCAGAAGAAGACAGGTAAAAAACCCCCACACATAGAGCCCTTAATCCAGTCTACAAGGACCTGAATTAAGAGCTAAAAGGAATTTAATTTTTTTTTTTTCACTTTAGCATGTTCCAGTTTAAAATGGGGAAACCAAGAGATCTTATTGAGCCTGCTCTGGATAAAATTAACCTTAACCAGGATAAAATTAACCTTACCCATTGGTTATGTTACTGTACTTCAAGGGTGCATTTAAAATGTTTGTCTCCTGCAAAAGATACTACTAAAATGAAAACATTTAGTGATGTTACTCAACGTAAATATGTTTCTGAAGCAGATTTTCTGATTCTGCAGAAAACAGTTTTATCCTGCCCAATATAACCATGGGCATTCTCAATGGCTCTGTAAGTGCCGTTGATATATTAGGACGAGAGGAAATGGCCTCAAGTTGTGGCAGGGGGGGTTTAGATTGGATATTAGGAAAAATTTCTTTACTGAAGGGGTTGTCAGGCATTGGAACAGGCTGCCCAGGGAAGTGGTTGAGTCACCACCCCTGGAGGTATTTAAAAGACGTGTAGATGAGGCACTTCGGGACATGGTTTAATGGGCATGGTTGATGGTTGGACTCGATGATCTTAAAGGTCTTTTCCAACTTAAATGATTCTGTGATTCTATAAGTGTCTCATCCTAAGTGCTTGAATTCTGCAATGTTCTGTAGAGTTCCAAAAGGCTATTTGTAATTAATTCTGAGTTTTCAAAAGTTATTATCTTTATTTAAGTTGTTACAGTATTACTAGATGGGGTCAGCAGCAGCAATTAGTATGTTCCTAATATGAATTCTTTTTTTTTAATACTTTTTCCTCTGGATGCTGCTCTAGTGACAGTAGTGTGTCCTTTTAAATCCCTCTTCAAAATATTTTTTCATGATTCTTAAATACTGCTTTTACCTACCACTGGGGCTACACTTCTGTTTCTATGTATCAGTTCTTTACAAAATTCTATCTTCCATCTCCTTCTCCTTACAACCACATTCTACATGTTTTTACTACCCAGAAATTAGGCCCGTTAGAAGGAACAGGTCCCAGGTCTCCAATGCTCAGATTTGTATTATTTCTGCTAATAGCCAACTGAAAATACTGTGCAATAACTCTACAGAATAGCCAGGAGGAAAAGTTGCATGCACTTAAGTCTCTTTTCACCCAGGTTCCCTTGCCTTTTATATTTCATTTCAAGCATGACCATCTGAGGTCTCATTACCCATGCTTATCTGAAGTGCCTTTGCCTAGTCAGATGTTGCAATATATAAACTCACCTTGTCAACATACTCATTAACTGTTGATTAAGAACTCAAGAGTATATATCCATAATTCAGATTCTTCCACTTAATTTGCATTTGTTAATGTTAGATTTTACCTGTCATCTTTTTTTTTTTTATGCTTTTAAAGCCAAATACAAGACAATTCTGTAACTTTTAATGGTAATTAAAAGAGCATGGTCTGTGCTATCTGTGCAGGTCAGAAAGGGCCAGCAGAGCAGCCTCAGGGGCCTGCAGCAGGAATACACTCATACCCTAGAGCTCAGGCTGCAGCAGGGAAGAGAGGAGTTGGTGTGGGAAATGCCAGCCCAGCTGCTCTGAGCTGGCCCCATCCAACTGCAGCTGGGAAAGGCCCTTCCACAGGGCCACAACTGAGTCACTAGTTACAGGCCCAGCACCGCAATGCTACAGCAGTAGAGTCAGGAGTCTGTCTCACAAAGAAAACAAGAAAAACAGCAACTAAAAATCACTGTAGTTATAAGAATAACAACCCCAGGGGTCTGAGTACTGAAGGGAGACTTCCGCCATGATATGAATTAAGTGCTGAAGTCCTTTCCCTGCCATGGAGAATGACTCGGCCACTCTGGGGCTTGTGAGCATGGAGCTAGCTCTACAGCTTGGGCAGGCTGGACAAGCAGCGGGCTTGTAGCTGGTCCTGCTGTCTTGTCCTGTCCTGTCCTAGTCATGAGTCACAAGTGCCCCATGCCATTCCTCTGTCTCCAGGCAGGCTGAGCCCTGCAAACTACTTTTGGGAAGCGGCAGGAGACAGCAAGTTCTCACTTGCCTGCCACACTACCAGTTCAGCACTGCCACTGCTGGAGCCAAGCGAGGTGGATGCATAGCTCTAGGGAAGCTCAGCTGGACTCTCAGGAATAGGAGAGGGACTTGACTATTAGCTGGGGTAGGGATGGGCTTTCCAATGCTCCTTAGTCTGATTCCTCCTGTCTCCAGACTAAAATACAATGGTGCTGACTGGGGACACTGCTAAACACTTCTCTGAAGAGTAAGCCTTTGTCATTATCTCAAGTTTGGACACCCAAAATGATGAGATGGTTTTGAAAGTCTTGGCTGCCAGCATGTAAAAGGGTATTTTCAAAATAGCTCTGGTTTTAGTTATTTACCCACTGTACATATAAACATATTTTAAATTATATTTACATTGCAAAATAGAAACTTTTATTAATTACCTCATATTATTCAACTAAGCATTTCACTCAGAAACAACTTTTTAGTTGAGCTATTAGCTTAGTGTTACTGCTTTGTTTGTTTTACTGTTTTTTGCCTTTTTGTTTGTTTGGTTTTTGTTAACAGAAAGAAGATGGTTATTTGATGTTAAAGAAAGCCAAAAGAAGTAAGCCTTCTAGTTAGGATGTTCTGGAGTACTGAAAGAAAAACTCTAGGTATGCTCATTACAAATTTTAAATATTTTTCTTAATTAAAATAATATCACATGTCTATAATAGTCCCTACTCTTTTGGATCATGATAATGGTATCAGCTGTCTCCAAAGGAATCACTTCACTAAAAAATGGCTTCTAGAGCAAAATAACAAGGTAACAGAAGCTAAGATTCTTGGTTTTATTGGATACTAGCAAATAAAGTTTTGGGGTTTTTTTTGTGGAACAAGCAGTGTTAAATACGAAGGCATCTTATACTTAGTAGAACTTAGAATTTGGCTTAAATTTGTATTTTGATTAGCTCGTTTTCTTTCAGACTGAAATAAACTCGGTTTTTGTGCTGCTGAGTTTCATTTGAATCCTAGCTGAAGTTAAAACCATAAACCACTAACGTGAAGCTATGTGTATTACTTAATACCATTACATGAAATGGGGTGGCTAAATGCTTTTGTGGTGCTAAGATCTAGTTGATGGACAAAATGGTCCGTCATACAAAATGAATAAATTTAGTTTTGTGAACAGATATTTCAACCCACATTGTAGGTGGTTGTCAATAATAGTCTTGCAGGATAGAACAAGCCTTTCCTTTGAATATTCCTTTGGATATTAAGGATATATATAGCATATGAAACCTAGTTATCAGTAGTAAAACATGCAGGAAGGAGTAGCCTATACAGTTAACTATTTCAGAGATAATAGAAGTATATTTATTCAAAAGAAACTATTGATGTAAGCAAGATGGTCACACAGACACAACAGCACAAAAATGTATATTATACAAAACAAATAGAAAAACATAGCAATAAAAAAACAAAATAGAAACTGTGCATTTTTTAATCTGGCTTTTGGCTTCAATATAAGTGATAACAAGTAGCTAAATGTGCATTTTGTCTCAGAGATTCACTTTATGTCCTTCCTTTCTTTGCATAGATAAATTTCCTCCAGTGAACATATATATCAGTTGTCTGCTTTCCCTAAAGAAGGTCCGTTGTATGGATGGGAGCATTCCATATAGGGCCTTGGTATCCTATTCCTAGGTCTAGCATTTAATCTCTGCTGCTTCAAGCCAGGCAGTTCAGGCATGGTCCTTCTTCAGATGTCATCTGTTTTAGCAATTCAGCATAGATATCTGTAGGTCCAAAGTCTGTGACTTTCACTGAGGACTGATGAACAGGAATAGTGTCTCTCAGAATAGTCAGAACTTTACTGCTTTTACTTAAATAAAAAAAATCTAATTTTTTTTTTGTTATTTATGAGTTAAATGGCACGGGATCAAGTTGATCGTGGTAGGCAATGCTTAAACCCTGGAAAGGAAACAGTGTATTCCATAAAGTGTTTAAAATACGATTTGTAAGAATCCCATTGGTATGAGTTCTTCATTGGTGTTGATGATTTAAAAAGAAAACTAGAGCTGAAGTAACTTCTGCTATTGGACCAGTGCCTACAATTTTGATTCTGAAAAGCTGTGCTCTGAATTTCTTTATTATGTATTACTACACATGCATTCAGAGTGCATGTTTTCATTTGAACACTTGAGAATTACTTGTAAGTTTTCAAATTTACTGTGTAACAAGATTTATGGGTGAGAAGGTCTTACAATGGAATTCAATGATGTAGTCAACAGGAAAGTCTTGGATCTATAATTCATGAAAATAAAAATATTTTTTTACAATTATCTTGCAAAAAGGGTCAGTTTTTATGACTAACACGCCAAGTTGCACAGCCTCTTAACTTGTCCAGGAAATCACAGCATAATCCTAATTTTCCTTGTTTTGCTGGTGAAAATAGTGGGTATGTTAATAAAGCAACGTGAGAGAAGAATTTAACATTTTAAGAAATTGGACATTTGATTCTAATGCTAATACATTCTAATTCATTCTGGTTTTACCCACATGAAAACAATCCCCCACTCTCTGGGGAAGGATTCGGACTTTTCTTTGGCATAAAAGGAGTAGCTAGATACTAATCATGAGTTTGAGATACCCCCCCTCCTGCCCCCATATTTAGGGGTCTGGACTACACTGGGTACGTTGTTCTTTTTCAAGGCCATGCAAATTGGGCCAGTGGAACCTCCAAGGCTGCTGAGGTGCCCAGCCCATGGGGTGGGGGCAGGATATGTGCTGCTGAGTGAGCTCTGTGGAGTCTGTTTGGTATGTCTACTAGATTTCCACTGAATTTAACAGAAGTTTTGACATCTAACACATATGTAGAGAGCTAAATGTCCAAGTCTGGAGCTCAAAACCATCCCAATGAATAGTTATTCAGTTTAAATAAAGACCTGCATGATTACAGAGTTTTCAGAAGAGGTTTATAGATTCTTTTTAGGCTATTTGATATTTGCCGTCGAATTAAAAAAAGTCTCCATGCTTAGTCTTTTATTAATGGAAGTCATCCTATCATTTTCAAGGTCAAAAACTACTATGAAAGGGAAGTTTGGCCTCTAGGATTAATCAGAAGAGCGGAGCTTCCAAAGGAGAGTATATGCTAGTACAGAATGATGTTTTAAAAGAAAGATTTGCATCATTACAAATGTTGGTGCTAGAACAGACGTATTCAAAATAGCAGCACTGAAGTCCCCAAGCCTTTTCCACTGATCTGCATAACTCTTCCTGTTGCTCTGCTCCTGTGTTGTCATATGATGCTGACCTTTGGTTTTAGTTGCCAAAATTCATTTAGCAAATGAGAAGCTAGAAATTCCTCTCATATAGTAATAATAGTATTATTTTACATGAAAGTAATTGCTGCCATTACTGTAAAGATGTTGTATGAACACAAGCTGAAGGCAGGGGATCCACACAATTAGAATTGAGTAAAGTTTCTCAGCAGTTTTGCGTATAAGGGCTAGAGATCTATTGGACTGTTTCTTCTAAAAGGTGGATTGCCCCAAGCCAACATTTAGGAATTTCTCTTCTGATTAGAAGGCTATGGTACAGAAATTTCAGCAAAGCCATCTTTCAAATGCTTTCTTGATGTGAAATATTAGGCTAAAATAATACCTTTTAAGCTATCATATAAATATAATAGCTTGAGCTGGTTTTATGAAGAAACAGTTTAAAATTGGAAAATATTTGCATGGAAATTGTATGTGGTGAAAATATTTGGGTTTTCATTGAAAAAGGATTTTGAAAAAGTTTAGTCTTTCAACGAAAAGGCAATTCCTTTTATGATGGGGGAAAATTCATTTCCTAATCAAATCTAGTAGCAGAAATAACCTTTGGACTGTGTACTGTAGTAGGTTGTTGGTACCTAAATACTTGAGGCATACTGCAAAAAATAGATGCTATCACAACATTATTGCTATTATTATTGCTACTATCCTATCCATTTTTCATTGCTGCAGGACTGTTCCAAGTTAGGGTTAATCTAATTTACTGCATGGTTGACCATTTAAAAATGCTAAAGAATAGTTTCTTAAGATTCTGTCTCTTATTTCCTTGTAGAGTTAAGAATGTGGCTTGGCTACCTGATCTCAGCTGGTTAAGAAGGTGTGGATAGACTTCTGCCATAGAAGTGCCTTCTTCCAGCACCACAACTCATTGTAATATTTTGAGGGTTTTAAATTTAAAAACCCAGACCTAAGAGGAAGGATAAAGCTGTGCATAGTACCATAGATTTATCAAGGAGAGAATTCTTTCTTTTTCTGTGTAGAAAATGCAAACATTTAACTCGAAAGCCCTAAATCCAAACTCTGTAAACAGACTGCAAATACAAATGTGGAAATACAGCGACTTTTGTTTGCATATTAACCATACAATTCTGGGTTGTCTTTTGGTTTCTTTTGTGATCTAAACTTCTATGTTTTCCTCCATTCAGGTTCCCAAGAGGGCATTAACATACTTGAGGTTCTCTGAGCTTTGTGAATTTTGCTCTGTTTATTTCACACCACTGATACCTGTTTCTGGATGAAAACCTGAGGGTTAAATACATACAGTCAAGTGAATCCATGTATCAACAACTTCTCCAGACAGTTTAGGTTAATAAGCCTCTAGTGAACTTGAAAATTTAGCTAATTGCTTAGTTTTTGAATCACATTATGGCTGTCCTAGTACTTGCTTACACACTTAATCATTCTTACAAGTTATTTTGAAGTTTCAAGTCTGTCTTTTTGTGATATAATTATATTTAATTCTTTGCTACAATGTCTGGTTCTCTTTGTTTCATCAGTAAAACGTTCCTAAATATCTTTTCCTTGTCAAGTCAAATGGTTTGAAAATAAATGGTACATTTTTTCTTAGGGGAATAATCTGAAGGCTGGATTTGATTCAAGCTTCTTTAATTCTTGTTATAATTTTTAATGAATTTCCATTTTCAGAAATGGAACTGGTCTGTAAAAGATTTTTTTAAGCCTAATTGATAACGCCATTCTTCAGCAGTTCATGCAGAATGTGTATAGCTGCCCTTTGAGTAATTTTATCAGCTTAAATGTATCTTCAGTGACCTACTTGAAGGTGCAGTTACAAATATATACGTATATGCGATTGTTGCCCCATAATTGCTGTTTTTAAGTGAGTATTATTGTGTTACCTGGAAAATAAGAATAGGTTGTTACACTAGCTCCTAAATTCAAACGATGTAGACCTTCAGTTAAACACTCGCTTTGGATATACATTTGCAAAACTTTTTTCCTAAAGTACTTGGTACAATGGAACTTTACATGCTTTATGAAAACCTTTTTAGGTTTATATTGCCATAGCTGTATTTTTATTTACCTCATTTTTCAAAGCACTTTTGTTTTGGTTTGTTTTTTTCTCGAATGGTGACTGTTAACATAGCTCTAATTTAATGGTGCCAATGTTTAAAAGGAAGCGGGCACTTCAACAACATGTAACTTTCTCATACATAATATAAAAAAATGAAAACCAACACAAATATTACAAAAATTAGAGCAATATCCTCAGCAAGAAATCAAATTATACCTATATTTTGTCTGGAAATTGGTATACAAAGCTACTTTTCAAATGCTGTGGATTAGTTATTCTTTCTTAGGTTTGACTATATGTAATTGATCTTTTTCTTGTCTTACGAAAAAGCCTGTAGAGCAGTTGCATTTCTCTTATGCTGTGTAAATTAATGCTTCATCTGATCTCTTTCCTACTGTTGCTTTTTAAATGCTGCCGGTTGCCAACCTTTGCCTTGCATTGTAACAGAAGTCATTTTGCATTATCCTTGCATTTACAAATGTTTACATCATTTTGTGTTATATATTCTGATACTCATATTACAGAAAATTTAATTACTGCAGATCCAATTTCTTCCATTTAAAATAAACTATTGAATTATTCATTTGTGCCAGATTGCCAAATACTTCCTAGTCTATGCTGGACGGGAGGACCCTGTTATTCAACATCACCCACCCACTCCTTGTAAATGTGTAGTAAGGTGTTGATAGCAAGCGGAAACCTGCTGGGTGCAGGAGTGGTGGTGGAAATGCCACCAGTGGGGAGGAAGGATTAGTGCTGTGGCTGCCTGCGGAGGATTTGGCAATGCTGAAGGGACCTTTGCTCCTGCCTTACCCTTCACTGTTTATATGGAGGGGTTGTAAGAGCCTATCTCAGTTTCTCATTTTACTCAGTTCTTACTAACTGGGCAGAATATGTTTGCTTCTGGCAGGTACGCGAAGCTGTCAAAGCACAGGAGCCCTTGACATCTAGGATCACCTGGAGCCTCCACATGTGATGTCTGCAGGCTTGATTCCTCCAGATTAAAGCAACAGACCCCTCCACGTGCCCAAAAATATATAGAAGTACATCAGGAACAAGTGGAAAAGTGGAAGGTTAAAACAATTGCCAGGTGTGAGAAACTGGTAAGAGGTCAACTGGCAGAAGACATCACCTACCTTTTGATGCGTGCTGGGTTTTATAGTGTTTTACAGCCTTTTCATCAGTTTTCAAATCATCTGATTCTATGTCTAAATCGATTCAGATTTACATTTGCAAAAGCTTTCTCTGGCCACTGTGTTAGAGGATTCAGACAGCTTCAGTTGAAGTATTTGTAATGAGTTCGCATTATTTAGTAAACACACACTTCCAGAGAGTGCTCTTTTCTCATGTGTTTTCATAAGCTGACAGTGTTCTTCTCCTCCCTAGTCTTCCCAGATGTAAGCCAGAGGGACTTCTTATATACTTTAAATTGGCATATGCTCAAGCGCTTTATCAAATCTGAACTTAGAAGTTTACAAATTATTTTATAAGTGCTTGTAACAGCAGGGAAGCTTGCTGTTTAGTTCTTTTGGTGCCAGTTTCATACCAGCTTGTGGTTAATAGTTGGTTTAAAAATAGTCAGACTAAGACCTCTAAAAGCGCTATGTCACTATATCACAAAGTAGTTTAGCAAATACAGCAATTTAAGGATTTTGGGCTGCATGCTGATGTGCATCAACATGCTCGTCCTAGCTTCGTGGAGAGCCATGAATTGAAGAATTCTGTGGCATCTCTTGCACTAGTTCAGGAAAATGGTTTGTCCCAGCCCTCAAAACGATAGTGTTCTGTCTCTTCACAGAACTGCGTAGTTCTGCTGGCCCACAGACAGCACAGAGCAGCAGCTCAACCTCTCACCTAAACATTTGCAGCCAGAATGAGCAAGTATGTTTTCCTTGGGATCTGTGCAGAACTTGATGCAACCTCTGAGCAGCTTAATCCCCCCAGGGTAGCATTAGAATCTGGGACAAAGCCGTCTAACTTTGCTGGAAAATATGTGAAAATTGTTCCTAAAGAGCGTGCAAGTCCATCAGGAACACACATAGCTTCTTGCAATGTTTTTTTTATTGTTCAAAACAGTGACAACAAATTTCTCCTTAAACCCAATACATAAAGGGGATTTAAGCTTGCTCCAGCGAGAGAAGTTCAGAAGTATTGGAAGCTAATACATCTGATCTTCTTGCAGGATGAAGCTCCATGTCTGGGATCAAATAATCACTTTTGGGAACAGATACAGTTCTGTTCCGGTGTGAGAGCAGCCCAATATGTGTGTGTAAATGTATATATATGTATGTATAAAAACATGCACACACATATGTGTGTTAGAGCATGTGTGCATGTATATACACATATATACATATAGCTGTGTTTCATTATAGATGTTTTAAAATATGCAGAGTATGTGTAAGGTGAAAAATGTTGTTCTAGTATGGACAGTTCAGATTGGGCCACAGCATTTGGTAGTTCCCTGTTGCCAGGTACCAGGGGCTGAGGTGCGAGCGATAATTTTCATTTTGTCATCCCGATTCCCTTGTCCATGACACAAAACTCCATTTACATCAACAGTAACAGGTTGCCAAAGCTTACCTGGTTTTACCTGTGCTGTCTCTAGCAGTATATGAGCTCAATTAAATACTATTTAAACCATCAACTACTATTTAAATAAATCAACAGTTAGCCAAGTGTGCCAATAGTTGCAGCTTGCAGTGTGGCTACCGTATGAAATCTTTGGTGATGCCAACTGAGTAGTGAAGGTAAAATTTTCACTCTTTCCTATGTGCCAGGACCTACCTGTTCCAGCGCATGGGTCTGCGCACTGCAGGCGTCCCTGGGAGTTGAAGTGGTCAGCTGGGTAGATGATCTGAAGTTGAACCTTAACATAAATAAACATGAAGCATGTGGTTGTGTGCTTTTCAGCTTCCACAGTCCAGTAAAATGCATTTCCCTTAGTTATGCATGATATCGCAGCACAGATTTTAGCAAGAATAAACATTCGTCTTACAAAGCAGCTGGCCACCTGTCTCGGTTCAGCTGGTGAATAGTACCAAGGAAATCAGCTAAGACTGCTCAGTGCCAAAATGCTTTCCAGAACAAAAATCAGAAGGGTTATTCCACTGCGAGGTCCTAGCAAAAGATGCCTATGCCTACACAGCCAATGCGGATACCTAATTAACTTTTTATGTTACGTTTTTGATTGTATTATGCAGTAGAAATATTCTTACTGCAACTGGAGCTGCATGGCTTTGCGATATTTCAGAGCAGATGAGGTAAATGAAGCAGAATTAAACCTCTGCTGAAAAGGGCAAAAAGGGTGGTAAGTCATAATTCAAAATGATAATGTATAGTTTTCAGTCTTCCAGAGAAAAATTTATCAGAAAACTAACTTAATTTCTTTTTCTACCATTCATATAATGGAAAATAACATGGAAAGAAGAAAAATGAACCTTCTGTAAAGCAGATAGCATTCTGCAGCTTACTGTGCATCTTTTCACATATGTGACCAGCATTGTAAAGAACTGAAATTTGTGTAAATTCAAACATTTGTCTACCAGGAAATTTCTGTAGTGCTCTTTCTATGAAAGAGAGACTGAAGTAAGACTCAGTTCCATAAGGTTTTATTTCCCGGGAGCTCAGATGCTTTGAAGGCCAACGAAAGCATTTCATTTTGTGTCAGATCTCACAGCTCCTTCAGGAATGCACTCGCTAAAATGCCACCCAGACAAAGTGAGCACTTTGTCCTATTGACCAAATTTGGGTTATTATTTTTCAGTCTTATAATACTAATTGGATATCCTGCCTCTGCAGTTTTTTTAATTTAGAAAGAATAACAATAAAATCCAAATTCTGCACATCAGTGAGAGTAAATGCATTCCAGTAATGGAAAATGCATAGCCCCAATACCTGGGCACCCAGCCAGCCCAGCAAGGTATTAAGCATACATCTTCATTAATTCTCATTTAGAGATGAATCAATTGATGTTAGCAGCATAAGCTGGAGTCGTGTAAACCACCATTCAGACGTAAAGGAAAAAACATCAGTTTGGGGATTTTACCCTTACTGGGAATACTGTGTATGCATATATCCGTCAGCTATTGGCACGCATGCATCTACTTAAATCTGAGGCCCCAGCTGGGTGAGGGATGGTGAACTGTACTCCCTCATGTCCTGCGCCCCCCTGCAGAGCCAAATCTGCCAGCCTTTGGGTCAGAAATGCCGATTTTACCTACTTTCCCAGGCTTTTTCTGGGCTGGAGGGAGCTGACTGGGTGGGAGTGGGCAAGAAGTCGTGTTAAATCACACACAGAGACACTCCTTTAGAAAGCTGATTTGCATGTTTGCCATATGACTAGAGAGATTAATTAATTTTAAATGAGTCCAAATTAAAAGGCTGAAAGGTACTTACTTTCTGCATTGTTATTCAGTGATAATAAGCCAGCAGGAATTTATCATAACAATTATGCTGGGAGTTTCAATACTCTGCTCTACGCATCCTTATGGAGGAAAGTTCTCATCTCTTCAGATCTTTTTGAATATTACTGGAAAGTTTAAAAGGTGCTATAGAAGGTTTTTTTCTGCTTCACAGCTTAAAATATTTGGGGTATTTTTCCCAAACTTCCGTCAAAACCCCCTATTTTTATGCTATCATACAGAATTGGTAACCCAAGATGGAGATCTAAAGCAGTCTTATTGGCAACTGGAAAGAAGAACAGTGGAAGATCTCATAGAAAGGCTCTGTAGCTTCAGTAGAAAGATAAAGATATAGAAAAGGAAAGCTTTTTGGTGAACTGATCCCATTCCCCTATACATCGAGGGCATACCCATCTAGCTGGAATCTCATCTGAACCTACTGAGTTGTGCATCAGTAATGAGATAACATTGAAAGTATGCATCATTGATTTTCAAGACACAGAAGAAAACTGTCAGACTTTGTGAAGAGTGAAATAGACCTGTCAGGGCTGCATTTTAACACCACAACGTTTTTATTTTCATGTCTCCGAAGAGTCAGTATCTGTTTAAGTTACAGCAACACTCATTTATTGTGCAGTTTCACATAGTACCCAGGGGAAATTTGATGCAAAGTTTAGCTCCTTCAAATCAACTGCACATGCCTACTACTGCATAAGCAGGGCAAGTATTTTCAGAATAACTCACTATAATAACACAGCAGCCTTTTAACATGTTCATTACAAAAAAAAGAAAAATTTAGCATAGAATGCACTGTGTCTTTTTATGTTTTTGTGAACATAGGATAAAACGGTTATGCAGTAACTCACTATTTCATTAAGATTTAATACATTTTATTATCACTTTTAGGTGTAACAGTCATGTAAGCTCAGAAGGTCTGTAAAAATTTGGAAGTTGCATAGCGTCACTTGCTGTTCTGATGAACATACTCGAATAGACAGGAGAGACACATAGTTGGAGGCACAGGCTACGGGTAGGAACTGGTAAGTATGAAAATTTAACTGATTCTAGGTCACCTGATTCCCATCGACTTCTTTGTACATTTAATTGTGTCTCCCTTTATGATTATGGTGGCACTTCTGTCAAAGCTAATTAATCAATCAAATTGAATTCTGTGTCATTTTTGTCCCTCCCCTCTCCCACAAGTTTCTGCATGCTCAGTCCAAAGGCGTAGCTCTCTGCCTGCATCCAAATGAGGGTCTTCCCATCTCTGTCTCATGAACTACAACATGCTTAGAACTTCAGTGTGAATAACGCACTTTTGGGAGTGCTCTACAGAAAGTAATCAATGGGGCTGGCTTTCATTCCTAGTCAGTCACATTTAGGCCAGCAATAATTTTCATACAGTTTAGGTTGTTCACTCTTGCTTAACAGGACAGATGTGATTAAATGCATTCAGAGTCTCAGAGCCAGGTGTCTTTTGAAGAGGGAATCTAATGAGAATCGAAATAAGCTTTATTTTTCCCATTTTGGTCTTTTGAGATTGAGGTACTTAATTCATAGCCATACATATAAGATTTTTTTCACCTTTCCCTTCTAACTTTCATTCTTGGGGAGAAAAATATTTTGACTTAAAATAAAACTGTGAGCATAGGTATTCTGCTCATATATTTGCTCATGTCTTTTTTTATCCTTGTCTTTTCTGCATCAACTTCCATTGCTTCTTGGTTGTGCTTCCAATGTGTTGTCTCACAAAGCCACATGCTCCCATTCGTGATGATGTTCTGTGGCTCTTTGCCACTTACTGTTTTTCCTCCTGCTCTGTTCCCAAGTGGGTCACCCGCAGCTGCAGTCCTTTGGGGTGTCCTTGCTCCAGGGTGTCTCTGTCCCTGCCAGCATCTCCCTGGCCAGGAGTGCCAGCCCAGCTGAGCAGTGCCAGGAGCAGGGCTCCCAGGCAGGACAATAAGGCTGCAGCCCCTGTTGGATAGCAGGACCCTCTCTCCTGTCCCTCAGGCTCCCACCTCACACTCGAACATGGTTCCGTGTTCCTGCACCAGTGGTCAGACAGTCACTGGACTGGGATCTCCCCCGTCAGCAGTAGCAGGAGAAGAGGGTGGCAGGGCGATGCGGCTTGTGTGTGCCCAGTGCTCCTGCGCCGGCAGCTGCAGAAGGTGCCTGCCACGCTCCCGTCCTCAGACTCAGCCCCTGTGCCATTTCTGAGCAAGCCAGTGCTTCCTACAGCCGCTTTATACAACATCAGAAAAGATCTTAACAGGAATGGTCTTTGTTTGAATGCAAACTATTTGCTCTAAGGGGCTGATCCTGCTCGGCACCCAGGCCCTGGCTGGCCGGCTGCCTCCCCTGATGCCCTGACACCCACCCCTCCATTTCTTCATCCCAGGCTTGCAGTGTTTATCCAGGTTGGTTGATAGTGCTACATGAGTCACGTGGAGCCGATTCCCTCCTGGGCCAGGCACCAGCTAATTCTGTCTGTGAGTACGTACCAGAAATCTATTTCTGAGTAGCCTGGCATGCCCCAGAAAGTCAGACATCACCAGCCTCCCCCACAAGGCTCGCTCTCTCCCACAGTCTTACCCAGGTCCGATGTGTTCTTAGTTTCCCAGACAGAAATCTTTGTCCCTAGTCAGTGTTTTCTTACCCCTGCCTTGGCTTCCACACTTGTATCAGCCCAAGCAAAGATCCAGGGAGGACCAAGAAGTTTTCCAGTCATCTCCTCTTTCAAGATTTGCTTTGAAGGGACCTTTGAGAGAGGGACCTTGAGCCTTGTCCTTTAGAGCAGTGGCTTTTCCGGGGTGTGAGGGTGAGGGAACGTGCTGCTGATTTCAGATGGACAATGCTCTTCCCTTGACTGCACCACCATCTTTCTTCTAGCTTCTACATCCTTTTGTGTGCCATGATCAGTGATCACTGCCAAGAAGTATATTCCTCCAGTTGTGTACATGGATATCTGGAAAGTGATCCTGTAGCATCCCAAGATGGGGTGATGGATATACCAGCAAAACCGCCCGATCCCTGCCAGAAGTAGTGTTGACACAGAAGCCATCTAACAAGACGGCACTACCAGAACTACCCAATGAGTAGGTGTATGGAGGACATGAAGGCTAAGAAAACACAGAGAAAGTGGGTCCATGACTGACACTAATCAGTAGCCCTGCACAGCTCTACAAGCAGCTATTTCCTCTGTTTTCAAGATTTACTCCTTCCCTCCTTGCCTTCTTAAAGGGACCACCCTTCAGACCTACTCTTAGTGATACCCCCGATCACAAAATGCCCTGCAGTGGGTTTCCTTGGGTTCAGCGTGGTTTCTTTTGCTTTTTTAGAAAAGCAGATAGCCTTGTTTGTGCTTCTCCTGCCACGGCAAGTCTTATGAAAGCCTTCACGGTGGGCCTGGGTCCACGGGGGCTTCCAGGACATCCCACACTGGACTGAATTTCACGGAGGCCTTCTTTGTAGCCCTGTTGCATAGGTCTGAGCGAAGCATGGGAATGAGGAGAGCAAAGGTGTTTGTAATTGAGGCAATACCAATGGACTTTGACATTTGCAATGGAATAAAGTCTACATCTGTGCATGTGCTCAGGGAAACCTGAGGGTGCAAATGCTGATTGCTCCATTCAATACCAGCTTCTGACTGCTGATGCAGCGAGCTCAGGACTGGGTTTCCCCACATCTTCCCTTTTCTGTTAAGTGGCAGTGGTAAATGTTAATGTGAGCCATTTATGTAGGACCAGATAGTTAGGCCCTGGTGTGTGTAATGTAAACAAGCTGGGAATGAGCTGCAAGGACTTGGAGGTAGATCCCACGCTCAGGGTCTGCCAGGGTGCCCTAAAGGGCTGCAGTATGGATCCAGGAGTGCTTCAGCCTCGGCTACCCTCAGGATTAACCTAATAAAGGGGTATAGAGGTGGCCTTAGAGATGAATCCTGTAGTTCTTGACTCTGCTAATTAAAAGTCATGGGATTTTCCATACGTAAGATTTGGCCCAAAACTATTCTTAATACTTGGGGAGTACATTTTATTGCTTAGAGTTTGTGAATAAGTGGGGAAGTAAGTTCTCATGCCCCTTCATCTCCCATTTATCAGCATGGCTGCATTGCAACTAAAATAAATGACCTTAGAAAGGAGAACTTTATGTTACAAAAATACTCTTACAGTATGTATGTGAAGCATGTGAATTTTCCTGAAATATGATGAAAACAAAACCCAGATGACTCGAAGAGACTGAAGTAACATTATCTTTCCTTTATTCAACCCAAGCAGAATTTAAATCTGCTGCAGGCAATCTCTAGAAATAGCACTTAATGCGATGCCAGAATATCCTGCAGAAAAGGTGCAGTACATTAATGTATGTGGATTGTCTTTGATTTCCTTTAGCTGTGTGAAAGGGCATAATCGGATAACTGCACTAATGGTAATTATGTAATTGATTCATTTACAATGATTAGTTAAGTGCAGTGTTGTTCTATGGTGGAGAACAACAGCAAGAATTTAGGCCGTTGTCTCAATTATTAAAAGAAATCTTGGCTAGTGTGTTTTGTACGGGTCTTTGAAGCTCATATTAGAAAGATGACAGTAACTTTCTAGAGTAGTACATTGCAGGTTGGTTTTGTTTTTTTCTAATACTTTTACTTTTCCTGCCCTTGTCCCTGGGATCTCTGCCTGAATCTACATATCTGTGGGCTTTGAGGTTGGTGGATCTACAAAACATTCTTGTGCTCGCCTCAGCTTTTCAGTATGTCCTTATTGTGCCATCCTGCCGAACCCAGCCTGTAAACAGATGGCAGAGGGACTCACCCCAGCGCAGTGACATTAACGTGGGGACTGACACTAAGAGTTCTTGAATCTGAGGGGACTGTGTAGAAGACATATTTCAGTCAAAGCAGTGAAGCATGCGTTAGCACTGAGAGCAAAGCTTCCATAGATTTCAATGGATGCAGAGCCAGATTTTTTCATCTTCTCTCTGCCGTGTTTTCTGCATTTTTGAGTAATTCCTGTTTCTTCTGGGCATCTGAGGCCTCAGTTTCTCCGTCCACCTTGATTTCAGGGTAGAGTTAGCAGAGAAGGAACAGCTTTCTAATGAAAACACAGCTACTGAATGCCATAGTTGGGGCTTTAAGGTTTTTCCCTATGAGTTTCATTTCAGACAGGTGAAGGTTTGAGTTTTGTTTCATTCTCTTTAGTGAGCCAGACTGTCAGCTGGTATTTCTTTAGAGTTTCCAGTGCTGTTCTGGCCTATTCCTTAGACAATGGATTTCTCTAACTTCACAAACAGACACGTGCTATAGACAAGAATGCAGATGTTTGTTATACAGAGCAGAAGAACAAATACGTAGTTTTTTGTATTTTGCCAATTCTCAATAACACCTGCCTAGAGAAATATTAAATTAAAACAACATGCTCATATAATGCTCAATGCATTTTAAAATGCTATATAAAATGCTAATTCACAGTAGGTTTTTAAATTTCAATTCATTTAAATAAATAGATAAACAGTTTATAAGTAAAAATGCTAACCACTGTTTTTGCAGAGCGAGTTGCTTGAGCAGATGTAGCTTGCCAGTGCCTGACCCTGACTTACCCAAAGCTGTCTTGCTTCATGAGAAGGACATTGGAAGAACAGATGGCTGGAAGCCAGCATCAGACAGATTTAATTGAGAAACAAGTGAGAGTGATTAGCCATTGGAACAAACTATGAAGAGAAGTGGAGGTCTTTCCGTGTCTGGATGTCTTCAAATCAACAATCAAATCTCACATGGAAGAAATGAGTAATCAAACAAACATTTTTGGGGCCTCAGCAAAGGGTAACTGTATGAAAGTCAATGGCCTGTGATCTATAGAAGATTACAATATTTAATGATTTCTTCTGGGTTTAAGTCTGTGTTCAGGGCAAATTAAAATACAGATAACGCAAGTGTGACTTTCTGAACCCTGAATTCCTTTGCAGATCTTTTTCTCCAAGTCTGCCAAACTCCAAATATCCAACTATTGAGTGAATATGGAAATAATTTTGAAAAAGCCCGGTTTTGAAAAGTCACCAAGAAAATCGTGGACCCACATGTCACATCAGACATCTGTAGGTGAAAACTTCTCCCAGCAGAGAGAAGCTGTTTTTATCCCAATGGGCCATCAAGGAGCTGGACTGAGAGACCGTCTGCCTGCCACTGGCACTCTTTGGCCCAGAAACCCCCTTGGTGACTCCAGGTGTCAGACTGAGATGATGCTTTGACCCGGTAAGTTATTCTAGATGGATAACAAATGTAAATGCTGCCAGGATTTGATTATCTTCATGCTTGACAAGTCCAAGGACAGAAAAACGGATTGAGCAAACCAACTTGAAAGTCACCACCAGTTGTCCCAAAACACATTTTCCATCTAAGCATTGACTCATGATAAAACATTTTATCATTTGATAAAACTGAGCTGTCAGGGGTTAAGGTACAAGAACAGGCTATTACATGGGAAACAAATCATTACAAGCACTTACTGCATTAGATGTTTGTGGTGATAGTCTCCACTGTGAGACCAGCAGATGGGCACTGCTCGGGCTGCGCTCTGGCGAGCGCTGGGAGCACATGTAACCCACTGCAATTGCCCCTCCATGACAATAATTTTGCTAGCAAGCATTGAGTTCATAATCAGTATTTAAAATACCCATATGAACAGTGGCACATCTTCTGTCTGTACCTAATAAATGAATAGTAATTAGAGGAGGAAGAATTTAGTAGCTTTTCTCTTCACAGTAAATCATTGTTTGTGAGATATTAAAAGAGCTGCAGCTCTTTCAACCCATTTTTATAATGTTTCTCTTGCAAAATAAGCAGATACGTGTTCTAATTTCAGGCTAGCACTCTAACCAGTAGGGTTATTTTTTCAAAATTAGAGAGAAAAATTGGTTCCTTTGCTGAGTGGATTCCTGTGATCTAAAGCTGCAGTGAGATATTTCCCCTGTTATCAGCTGCTTGCTTTAAATCACTAACTTCTGGAACACTTTTTCAAACATGCCTGAAATAGAATATTTCATGTGGAAATAAATGAGTTTGTGGAACCCTTTTAATTATTTTACTTCAGTGAAAAGATTAAAATCTAAGTCTCTTTTGCTCCACATGCATGTTGTAATTTAAAAGAATATAAAAGAGATTAATCATTTTCATGCCAAATACAGAACAAAGTCTATTTTTTCCTTTCCCACACACAATCTGAAAGCCATCAAATTCCCCCGCCCACCTACTGTGCATATGAGTTGAACATTGTCAAGTACAAATTAAGGATCTGATCTAGCAATTGCTTCTGAACGTTATCTTAGAGAGCCGTGCCAGCTGCAGTGGGGAATCGCAGGCTTGATTCAAAGCCTGCAGAGCGCTTCCCTAGTACACTGGGGATCAAGCATCTCAGAGAAAGAAAAAGGCTCTGAATCTGCAAATATGGCCCGTATCTAATTGTAACTGTAAAAACTTTGTTACTGCCTCAATTTTAGAAAAACTTAACACCATCTGATAGAATTTAATAATGTAATGGCGTGATGAGTTTTTGGATGTGAGGATGTACTTGTCTCGTCATGAGGGGCTGTTTGGGAATCAGGTTGATGAGGAACTAGACCTCAGGATTTGGGTCTTTCTGAGTTTGTATAGTCTTGCAGTGCTGTTTGCCTCCAGTGAACATACTAAGTCTTCTGTTTTGCTCCCAGGGAAGCCGGTCACTGGGAAAAAATTAAAAAATGACAGCTTAAATGTAGCCTACTGGCCCCTGAGCTACAGCTGGTGAATACCACGCCACATGCTGCAGAGTCATGAAAACCTTGATTGGAGTTTGGTTCACTGTAATTTGCACTTTGTATTTGTACTATGCACTTTAAATCAGGTGTGCATTAGTGCATCAATTATCAAGAATGAGCAGTACAGAGTGTTGAGCTTTTTAGAAAGACTTATTCAAGGCTAGCTGGTTTTTAATGTGTGTGATTAGTTGCAACCGAAATTACAGTAATCAAAATAAAATTATACACAAAACAGAGTAGGAGGCTTTTACATAAGAGTGGGGCAAGTGATACAACAAATGCCGAATTGATTTCTAATGCTGGTTAGAGAAAATGTTTATAAGAATTACTTATGCTTTGATCTCAGTACTGAAAAATGTGAAGATTTTGTTTATAAAAAATACTTCAAAGCTATTAAACTCTCTGTTAATGGAGGGCATGCCCATATTTGTAAACACTATAAAGAGTGACACTCAAATTGGGAGTTTGTTTTATGCAGCATAGTGAGCATCATTCACAGCAACAGAGGAATCCCAAATGTTATGGGGAGTTCTGAATCTCAAAGTCCCCTTTTGCTCAAAGTCTCCAGTTCCCAAGTGGTGAGTCTGTTCTCTGAAAATCATCATTTGAGTTGGGGCTTCTACAACACTGGTTTTGCAAAAGGGTTCTGGAAACTGTGGGGTCATATGCTTTGATGCAGCTAGTCCTAGGTATGAAAATTATGGCATCTGCAGGACCACTCCTTTTGCTGAGCAGCCATAGAACAACAGATCCTAGATATTAAGCCTAGTAGGTAACTTGGCAAAAAAACCCAAAACAAAACACTGGTTCAGTGCCACTTTTGTGTTCCTGTGGGTATTTCTCAAAGCAGATACATTTTTTTAAAAAATATTTGCTTTGATTAATTGGTATTTCTCAGTCTTTAAAAAGTTGCTAAAAAATTTCCCATGCAGCTAGCTGTGGAGGCTTTACACAAGAAATAATACTTAAGTACCCTTGAATCCAATCCTAAGAAGCACTGCACTTCTCTAGGTCAATTTATCCCCAGAATGTTCTGCAGTGTCTGGTCAATGGTTGTCTGTTTTCCCTGGCTCTGCTCCATGCCTTCAAATAATTTCTCTCACCAGCTCACTCAGTGGCTTCACTGTGAACAGATTTCCTGCTAAGTTTCAAATTTTTCCTGTGCCCCTCAGGTATTCTGGGTTTCCTAAGGGAATTAGTTTGGGCCCCTCAGCTGTGATTTGACTGATAGGAAAAAGGGTTTCTGTTCCCTGGGCTCTGCATTTGATGTTTATTCACCTGATAGTCCGTTCCTGCCCGCTGCATATGTTTCCACACATTTCACCACCTCCTTTCTTCTGAAACATTGCCAAATGCCACCTCACCTTTATAGCCCGCAAAAGAAAGTAAATGAACTTGCACCAGACATGCTCTTGACCCCAGGGAGGCTGACTTTGGTGCCTGAGCTAACCTTTCTACCTTACCTCCAGCCTCTGCAGCCATAGCGGAGGCACTGCTGCGACTCCTCCCTTCTGAAAGGACTGAAGGAGAAAGGCACAGAGATCTCCACAGACATCTCACCGCCTGACTTTTTTCTAGTGCTGCAGAGATGGTTGGTGCTTTAGAGCTGCCAACCCCAGCAGTACCTTGGGCTTCAGGGTGCTTTGCCGGGCAGGCAGGATGCCAGCCCAGGGTGGTAATGCAAGGCATGCACAGGGGCTGGAGGCTTCACGCTGAAAATGCTGGCCCAAAGGTCAGGGTTTCACTCTTTCTTACCTATCCTCCAAGCACGTTGTGTCCTTCAGCCCGTCCGTTCAGGCCAGGCTTAAAAGATGCTTGTGCTGGGGGATGCATGTCAGTACTTAGCTGGAGTATCTATGTACCTAGCTCCCCGTGACTGTTATTAATCCAAAGAACAGTCTAGCTACTCCTTTTTCACTCTAAACATCATTACAAATGAGAACTGTTTGAGACAAGTGGAACAGTAGCAAAGCCCTGCTTTGCAGAGGTATTGCTCAAGGATAAATGCAATAATGCTTGCGGGGTTCTCAGCCTCTGTGTCCTGGGGGCTGCAACAGTGACGGAAGCAATTGGCAATTCAAGCATGTGAAAATATTAAAACGTGAAAAAAATCCAAATCAATAGGTTACCTTCATGTAATTTGGAGGTAGGGTGTTTGTTGCGTCTTTTAGAAGTTGACTGTGAACTTGTTTGTATCAGGATAGCCCAGCCTGTAACACAGCTAACCCTTTGCACAGCTACAGAGTCACTTGTGGTGGTGAAGGGACCTGCTGGGTTGGCCCCTGGGGTGTAGGGATGTCGTGGTTTCGGTTTCAGCTCAGCCGATAACAAAGCACCACGAAGCCGCTCACTCACTCCCCACCCCTGCCCCTGGCCACGTTGGGATGAGGAGAAAATCCAAAGGCAGGCTCGTGGGTTGAGACAAGGACGGGGAGGGATCACTCCCCGCTTATGGTCACGGGCAAAAGACAGGCTCAACTTGGGGAAGAAACAAAATCCATTTCATTGACTACAAATCAAATCAAAACCAAGGATATTAGGAAGGAAAACCAATCATCAGAACACCTCCCCCCACCCCTCCTGCCTTCCCGGCTGAGCTCCATTCCTGGTTCTCTCTCCCTCCTCCCTCCAGCGGCACAGGGAAACAGGGAATGGGGGCTTAGGGTCAGCTCGCCACACACTGTCTCTGCCGCTCCTTTCCTCAGGGGGAAGATTCCTCACTCGTCCCCTGCTCCACCGTGGGGTCCCTCCCACGGGAGACAGTCCTTCACCAACTTCTCCAACGTGGGTCCTTTCCGCGGGCTGCAGTTCCTCACAAACTTCCCTGGCGCGGGTTCTCTCTGTGGGCTTCAGTTCTTCCCAAACTTCCCTGGCACGGGTCCTTTCCGCGGGCTGCTCTCCAATCACACACTGCTCCATTGCGGGCTTTCCCACGGAGTCACGGCCACCTTGGGGGGCCTCCACTCCCCCGTTCACCTCCCTGGGCTGCAGGGGGACAGCCTGCCATCTCACCACGGGCTGCAGGGCCATCAGCCTCCTCAGGCGCCCCTCCTCCCCCTCCTTCTTCACTGACCTCGGTATCTGCACAGGGGTTCCTCTCACATTCCAATTCCCCCACCCACTGCTGGTTCCCCTTCTTAAATCTGTTCTCCCAGAGGCGCTGCCACCGTCACTGGTGGGTCGGCCTGGGCCATAGGTGGGTCTGACTTGGAGCCAGGGGAGCTTCTAGCAGCTTCTTAAAGGAGCCACCTCTGCAGCCCCCTCCCCCACTACCAAAGAAAACTGCTCCACACAAACCCATAACAAGGGGATACAGAGATGACCCTGTGCTTAGTAAGAACTGAGCATGTAAAAACTCCCCTAGGCCATAGGAATGAGGTTTTAAACCACAGAGGCTTGATTAAAGCCTGAAAGGCATATTTTTTGTAGGCTATTTTGATTTTGTTTTTTAAGGAAGGCCAAACCTTCAAGAAGTTTGCTGTTAGATTTCACCTGCTTATTTCTCATTATTAAAAATAATTTTACTTCTCTGCTCTGAGATAAAAAGTAAGAAATATGAGGTAGTGCATAACAAATAGATATGTCAGAGCACAACCTGACTGTGTAATTTCACTTGCGATGCTAGACGAGATGTTGGTCTGCCACTAGAACGATGCCAGATTGCAGCCAGTGAGGATCTGACTGCTAATTTTCCTCTCACAGTGGTCTGTACTATTTTGAAAGGAAGTTTTCTTTAATGAAAATTCCATTATTATTCCCTTTCACTACCATTAGCTAAGAAGGTTCCATTTACATTATTAAAAAAATCATTTTTCAAATAAACTTATTCTGACATTTTCTTGTCCTGATGATGAGAAAATCTCTGAATAACGTGAGAGGAATAAAAAGGTGCTGCCCTTCTTTTTTTCATAAGGAATATATTGCAAAAGATGCTTACCAGCTCCACCACTACTGTTCTTGTGAGAGCATTTGTGGCTTTCCTGATAGCAGGGCTGTTAGACAACTGTTCTGTCTGACTCAGAGTGCCTCCCTGTCATGTCCCGTTTGATAACTGCAGAGCCAGCTTAAAATGTTCAGTGCCAGATTCTCAGACTGTGTAAAAAGCCCTGGCCCCATTCGCTTCGCTGGAGAAGTGTCTATTTACACCAGCTGGCATAGTGTGAAATGCAGCTATTGGCCATGGAGGGAAGAGGTTATGAAATGTTGGAGAGGCAGCAACTGACAAATAGATTAGATTTGACAACAAAAGAGGAGCAGAATGAAATATCTATTACTTTTTTCAATGCTGCTATTGAATGCTTTTCCACTAACTAATGCCACAAATTTTCTTTTTCCTCCTAACAGCAGCAGGCTTGTGTTAGCACAGATGACAATTTATAATGTGCTAACAATTTCTGAGGACCCTTCTAAGGAAAGTCTTAAGGTAACTCTCAGATATTTGCAGGTTGCTACAAAATTAGACCAACGATCTGCAAGTATTCATCCCAGATGTTAAAAAGTCAAAATGTTGCTGTCAGTGGTAACAAAAGAGCTGACAGCCAAATTCCTGGGAGGCCTGTGCACCTACTGAAGGGAGTTTGACAGGCTTCTTTGCTCTGGCCACACCACGTTCTGGTCCAAGACAATAAAGCCCTGGGGTGCGCCATAGATGCAGCAATTCATGCCAGTGATTTCCAGCTGCTTACTTGGTGGATGACAATATCCCTAATTCTCAGCAACAAGCCTTTTCTCTCTCTTTAAGCTCTCTGATTCAGAGGAGCCGGTTTTGTTTTCTTTTTAGCAGATGCCATTCTCTGTTTCTTCTGCCGTGCAGCAAAGAACACATCGCTGATTAGAAAAATAAAGGGTTTTATTGCCTCCTCTCTGCAAATGTGATAAGGTATGACAAAGTATACATTACCTTTATCTTTTCTGGCATTCTGATGAGCTGCCTCTATGGTTTTTAGCAATCCAAGCTGCCCCCTCACTGCAATGGAAGTGGAAGGTAAGGCAGGAGCACCTGTGGCTGCAGTCAGCTGGATGCCATTCCAGCTTCAAGCAGAGGAGGAATCCCAACCTGCCTGAACTGTTCCTACCTAGCGACTCATGGGATATATTCAGTCCTCTCCTTCACCTGATATGGGTCAGATTTATGAAGAATTACTGTTTTTGCGGCATTGCAAGAGGTCAATTTCAAGGTCTCCAGCAATGTTTTATTAATGAAAACTAAAACGGTTGAAAACTGTGCTAATTAGGAGATCTTAACAGCCTTTGACTTAATCTTCAGAACTGTTGTAGGTCATGTATGGGGGAATATGGTTTCATACAATTATAAATTAATGAGGAGTATGCTATTAGTAACAATGAACTCTTTGTGGTTTATGCTTTACTGAAGAATATTTTTTAAAAGAAGACTTTGTGCTCTCAGGGCAATTTATGTTGGAACAAGAGTATCTACAAACTGCAGGTGCCTCATTAAATTCTGCTGGTGATTAGAAGAAGCAGCCATGTGCAGAGATGTTCATCAGGGGTTCCATGATTTGTGTTGTCATGCTCGGTTTTTCCCTAATAGCTACACACTATTTAGCATTGATGCTCAGCTGCTGTGAGCAGAACTCTGCAAAAATAGTCGGTTTCCATTCAGAAGCAAATGGCATCGAGCCAGCTATTGATTTATAGACTGACACATACCCCTTTATAATGACTGTGTGAACGTTTGCTACTTACCTGTTACCTTTCTTCAGGATTACATTAAAAATAATTTTCCACTTGATAAACAGAAGCACGCAGCATGATATTTTTACTGGTCATTTTCATAGAGAGATCTGCAAAGGGCTGCTTTGTACAATTGCACTGGAGAAAGAGAGAGGTTGAGAAAGTTTGTCAGTATTCCCAGTTCTGGTTAAATGGTTTGGCCTGAAGGCAAGATGGATACATGCCTATTTCTTCCCAGCATCGACATGTGTTTGAAAACAGCAGCTTGGCATCATGCTTTAAAGAAAAAACCCAACTCTAAACACAAAGCAACAACCCTTTTGTATCTGCCACTTATACTACTTCTTTGGGGAGAAAAAGCAATAATATTCAAGCTTCTAACAATAGTGATACATTATTTAGAATCTTGCTATGTCTTATTCATCTGAACAACTAAAAGGCGTTTATTTTTCTATTTCTGCAGAATTTATTTTATAATTCTCTGCTAGTTACATGACAGCTACTTTTTAAAATCTTTGTACCGCCAGTGCTTGGCTGGTCTCTTTTTGTCCTTAATCTTGCAACTGTGCCTAAGGTAAAGGAGGAGCCATGAGGTTTTCTCAGCAATGGGGTTCTGTTTGGGAGGAAGAACCTAAGTCACACCAAAGGGCACCAAACTATTGGGCTTGATTCAGATTTTTTCTCATGTGGAGGTCTTGCAGTGGACAAAGATTATATTGATAACCACTCTTGCCCCTGAAAGCCTTTTACAGAGCAGGCCAGAGGGGTCCAGATGTGAATGGAAACTCAGGCATTGTTTATTACTCTGGTCCTGTCCAGCACCTGGCACAGAGGCCCTTATCCACTTAGCCTGACAGAGACAATAAAATGTTTAAACCCTGATCATATCATCCTAGACCTTCAGATGGAGATTAAGTCTTGGGATTCAAGAATTTTACAAAGGATTCATCCTGTTGGCAATGCAACTCTGCAGTTCCTTGGCATTCATGAAACTCTCGCTCTCCCTGTTCCTCAGCTTCCTCAGAACCTGGCTAGGCCAGAGTGTGAAATCTGTGCTTCAGCTTAGAGTAGAAGATGCCTGCAAACAACTGGATGGGGCATTTGCTAGATAGAGACCAAATATGTGCTTTTGGCTTCTTCACATAAAGAATAGCCACAATTACACGAAACATTTGGGTATTTTGAGTAATAATAGTTAAGAAAGACCATTATGCTTCTCTGATTTTTAAACTGTGGTTGACATTTTTGAAAGGCTGCATGCTGACACGGAGACATGGAGGTCACCTAGTCCAGCCTTCTGCTCAAAGGAGGCCCAATTAGACCAGATTTCTCAGGGCCTTGCCCTGTCAAGCTTGCATATCTCCAAGGACGGAGACTCCACAACCTCTCTGGGACCCTGTTCCAGTTCTTGACCCTCTTCACAGTATAAAACTTTTTCTTAATATTGAGTTGGAATTTCCTATGTGCCAGCTTGCAACTGTTGCCCCTCGTCCTGCCACCGCGCACTTCCAAGAAGAGTTTGGCTCCATCTTCTTTACATGCTCCTGTTAGCTGTACACAGCAGTCGCTTCTTAAGGCTAAACAAGCCCAGTTCTCTCAGCTTCTTCTCATAATAATCTTCCCCATTCCTATGCAAGAGAGAGGCTGTATTTTTCTTCTTCTGATGAAAAGACACCATTATCTTCTGCTTTTAATAGCGCTTCATAGTAACAGAAGTGTCCACAGAGATAGGTACAAGCACCCTTTAAAAGGCCATGCCTGTTGATTTGGCATTGCTCCAGCTCTGCTCTGCACTGCAGCATCATTGCAGCTTGAGAACACACACTCAGGGCAGCTAGTTTAAATATTCATAGCTGTGTAGTTGCATACTCCAGCTACTAGACTTTTATCCAAACACCCTAGCAGGTGTGTGTGTGTGCACTGAAATTCCTGTTGCTTCCAGAGACGGCATCTGACCTGGCTGACAGCTCTGTGAACTCCTGGACTACAGATTAAACACAGCCTTGCTGTGCTTTGCTGTCTATAATATGAAAGGATGGAGCCCAACAAATTCCTTCTCTTCCTTTATGCTTTCCAGAAAAACTGCCTTATTTTGTAGTGATTGTTCAGACAATTCTTATCTGTTTCCCACATGGAAAAGCAGATAGCATTAAATTCACCCCTACAATCTTTTTTGCAGCAGGCTACATTATGAGAGTAGGTCTTTCTCGGCAAAGTTTGTGTGAGGCTGTCAAAATCCTGGAGCTGTGGGAACAGGGCGAAATCAATAGACGAGGAACTTCCATGGTACCGCCTTTGTTTTGTGTTCTTTCACTGCCTTTCTTGACATGAATGCAGCGTTCCTCCGAGGCATGGGAACGCTGCTCTTGCAGCCCATGCCAGAGAAGCAGGAGGGTGAGCGGTGGGGTGGGCTCCCCACCCAGTGCCCCACCATTGTGCCAGGACTGGGAATGGACCCAACTTAGGAGACAGACTTTCCTGGACAAGACACCTCAGCACTGGGAATGGTGCTGGAGACTCCCCCTCCAGCACCCTGTGAGGATCCATTAGCGAAGCGGCTTGTATTTCCCAGTGAGCCTGCACTCAAGGACTGGGAGAGTGAACACTCGTAACTCATTGCCTAACAATCAGCGCTATCGGAGGAGAGGGGCTGAGCTACAGCCTTCAACCAGCAGGTTGGCCTGATCTATCTGCTCCCCGTCCAGGTGCCGGAGAGAAGAAGAACCCATGCCCCCGAGCTCCCTGCCCTGCCCTAGAGCCCAGAGGAGGTAGCTGGCCACTGCTGGCGTGCCAGATGCCATTGCCGAGCCAGCATCTGTGGAGCAATAGTGATGGACGGTGCCGTGGTCCTTGAGGAGCATCCCTGGATTGCTTCTGAGACGGCACAGCCATGCGTCGCCCTTTCCACAGAAATTTCAGCTAGGGAAAGAAAAAAAGCTCTTGGCTATAGTGCAACTTCTGTAGTCTCATATTTATTAAATGAGCTTATTGCCAATATTACTCCTACCTCTGTCCATTTAAAATGCAAGGAGCTCCGGCTCTCCTGCTGATGTGAATCAAGAGCACGCGCCAAGATGCCAGTGAGTTATGCTGGAGTAAATCCAACTTGAGCCTTGAAACATGCTAATATCACATATGAATTTATGTAAGTGCGTATGCAAGGGAAAACGAACACAAAAAGAATGAGGTGGGACTGAAGATCTGTCCCTGCTATTTACTGAGTCCATTTGCAGGCATTTCAGTAGTGCTTATCACTGTCCTGTCCAGCTCTTGGCTTCATTTCTTCACTTTTGAGAGGTATCTACTGAAGTGGCAATGGAAATTCAGGCAGTATACTTGCATTATCTAGTGCCTCTTCAGTGATATTGCTTTGGCTAATGGAGACTAGAATGTGATCCAGCAATTTTAACTCTTTAATCACTTAAGAAAGCTCAGTGAAATCAATGAGTAAAAATGCAGAATTTGATTAAGCATTCCGTTAATTTTTCATTATTTCTCTACACTGTGTGATGCTCATTCATGTTGCTAATTACTCTTGCATTTTCCCAATTTCTATAGAATATAATAGGGAAAATAAAAATACTGAGCATTTGTGGACTATTGACTGAGCATGTGTTACATGAAGTTACAGTTCAACAAACAGATGCATGAGTATCTGTGTGAACACACACTGCCTTTACTGCACAAACAATTGAATATGATGACTAAAAGAAAGACCATGGATATAAGTTTGTAAGGGTTATTTTTTGTTCCTCTATGCTCCGGTCCAGGTACACAGTTTCGCCAAGAGTCAGTTGTGGACTTAATCCATGTGAAAGCATATCTGAACATAAGTTTGGCAAAGCACTTGCTTGTGCATGTGTAATCTATAATCAGATAGGATAGTACTGGTATTGTTCCATTAAAAACAAAATTCTGAACACTGGAGTAATTACATGGATATTTATTTAGTTATTGTTAGACATTGATTACATTAATCAGGCCCTGGTTTCATGTAAGAAATATTTAGCCATTGATAACTCTCTGCAAGATTTGAATGGTGCTTAACAGCCCTCGAACAAGAAGAAAAAAATAATTTTCAGAAACCATTTTTCCAGATAATTCACTTTCTAGGGATAATGGAAAAAATCCATTTCCTAAGGACAGAGACACAACCTGAAATGTCTGACATAGAAATGGGTAAATAATTGGCATACCTGTGAAATTTGGAGTAGTAATCACGTTCTGCTTTTTAAGTTTTCTTTAGAATGGGAAAGGAGCAGAGGGCTTTAGATTATGCAAATACAGACAAATATTAATTTACAAATGTACATGGGATATTGGTTGAAGCATCTATTTTTTCATCTCCTTACATTTAGCCAGGGGACCTCTTCTTTAGAAATAAAAATTAACCTCTGTTCTTTCCTGCAGCTTTGCATGTCGTACCTTTAAGAGAATGAACCCACCCTGAACTCGATGCAGTTTGGTCTTTTCCTGCTGTAGCATGAATCTTGGAGAGATTATAACCAATTTAAGCAGGATGGGGGATTCTGTTTCTAACTAGCTACAAGCAAACCGTTAAGGAACCAGCAAGGGAAAATGAGAGGTATTCACAATAGTCTCCAGCTTGGATTACATGTATCTTGAAAGCACTAGCAGCAGATGCTTGTGGAAGTGATTATGCACTGGATCATATGCACATCCTTCTGGCGGCCGTCACCACTTAGGCGCATTTGTAGTGTAGGAAAAAACCCTTCCAGCTTACAGAAAAAGGAGCTCAAAGTATATTGCAGAAGGCACCAGTAATCACAGAGTTTGAAGGAGCTCAGCAATCACTCTGCTGCGCAGGGGCCCGAGCCTGCGGGATCAAAACTTTAAACAAACCACAGGATTACGGATCGTAGCCTTTCAGGGATTTCAGCATTTTGCCGTACTTTCATTTATAGACATAATGACACTTTTATTGAGAAAAGCACGCTTTTCTCCTTTTTTGGCTGACATAGGCTGTTACTAATTAGGGCAGTTTTCTGCATTTATGTAAATAGTAGTTCTAAAAGCTTTTGTTATGTTATTTCATTCTGGCTAGCCTTTAGGCTGCAGACATCATTATGCAGTCTACTTGACAGATCCTTAGACACAAACAACAAATGGCTTTGGAGATGCCTGCACTATATCCCCTGTGCTGCTGTTATTTTTTATTTTAAAGAACTACAATAGAAGCGTTTGGGATTTCTTTTTCCAATCAATTTATTGACGTTCTCTGATTTTTCAGTATGGGGTCTCTTATTAGCTTCGGTTCTGAGTCTGGATTCTCATTCTTCCAAGCAATTAATTCTTTCCCTCTCTACATGTTGCTGCCTTTTTCTGCTACTGAAAGCCTAGTAGCCTTCCTCCCGATTTCACTGAGGATCCAAGGAAGTGGCAGCGACCGAGGCTCCTGCAGCATGACTCTGCTTATTGCTTGGACTCGCTGCAGGTCAGCCCCGACAGTGGGATTTTTATCTGTACTAGGCTTCCAAGAGCATCTGCCAGGATGGCTAATCTGATTGTATGGTTCCACTGATACTGGTTATGGGGTTTATTTACAGTTGGTTGTCCAGATGTGTAAACTGATATTGCAACCACAAGGCTCCAATGTTACAGCCTGGTACTCAATAAAAGCTATAATTTATCACCTTCCTGCCCATTATATACAACAATATGATCTGCTGAAAGACAAGCAACGTGGTATATGGCTTCTTTAATTCTTCCTTTTTTTTTTTTTTTTTTTTTTTTTTTTCAAAAAAAACCCTACCTAAAAAAAAAATAGGGCAGCTTGAGTCTACACTTTTTGACAAAGGAAAAAGAAAACCCTCGAGATTCTTCCTTTTTTTTTAAGATTTTGATCTTCAAAGTCCTTCAAGATTTTCACCTGTAGGAAGTGTTTCGTTCAGTCAATGCTTCTAATCAAAAGAAAACAAACCCTTCCCTCTCTTCTCTCCCAGTTACAAATATCTGTTATCTCTAGTGCTGCCTCCAACAATGTAGCTGAATGCTCTTGGTGGAGGGGGGCTCTGTCAAATCACACTAGGGAGTAGTAGTGCCTATATGAAAAACTGTGGCTATAGCAATGACCTGCTGTTCTGGGTTAGTCACCATTAAGTCAACCTCAAAACACAAGGGAGACCACATAAATCCTTTGGGGCAAGGAGTTTTGCTCTGTTTCACATCATCACAGCGCAGGACTATTTCTTGTGGATGTTTTTGCAGAGCATACAATGCCAATGGAGAAAAAGTAGTTGTTCTGTGAAAATCTTGAGGAAAGGGTTGAGTTTGTCTTTCCTAAAGATTATGAAGTAGGCCTCCAACTGGACTCACATCTTGTAAAATGTGGGAATAGACAGTGTATTTAGATTATTGCAGAGCTCAAGCACATGCTGCTAACCAAGATGCAAAGAAGGAATAAACAATGACTTAATGCCATTCCTGTTTCACAGAGAGCCATAAATATGGGGTGAAAGTTGCTGAGTAAGGCACTAATGCAGCAAGTGGTAGAAATGAATCAAGAGGTAGTGCCACTTTTATAGGGCGAAAAGGATTCAGGAGCAGACTGACCAAGAAAAGAGATGGGGCTGAGATCAATTGAATGGGAACAGCCTTCTTGGATTAAGTGGCCATTCCCAGTGCAGCCAAATGCTATTAGTGAACCTATATAAGAGGAGTCATCTTTCATATGGAGAGGATGAACAGTGTGAAGAATCTTATGCAGTCTACGATTTTGCAAAGCTGCGGTGAACTGGATACCAAACAGAGATGCCAGTAGGCAGGAGCTTTGGAGATACCTGAAAGTGGAAGAAACCAAGCAGAAACCACTGCAGCCCAGGTTAAGATCACAAACAGTACGCAGAAATGAAGTGGGAAGCAAAGGTGACTTCAAAAACTGTATGTGGACCTCCTCTTTTCCAGATCTCACCACTGGGGCTGGGTGAAAAAGTCTCTGCAAAAGATTGTGAGCTTTCATGAAATTTCTCATCTGAATTGGGATGAAAGGTAAACATCAGAAAGTGATGAGGGTACTAACAAGCTTCACTGCATAGACCAGAAAAAACACTGTTTTTTAAATTGTGATTCATTTCAATCTTCATCTTTTTATTTTGCAAACCTTTTCAGTGTGAATTAACTAAAATTGGGAAAATAACTTGCAGATTTTTCCATATAGAAACTGGCAAAACTGAGGATGTTAGACATTTTCAAAATTGACTTAAAAGCATTATAAATTGAGGGGTTTGGTGTCTTGGTTTGTTTTTTTTTTATTATTATTATTAGATTCTTGTAGAGCATGATGTAATTTTTGACAACTCTTCATTTTCTGGCCATGCCCCAGCACTGTTTCACTGCAGAATTTCCCAGCTATCGCTGCTGGCTGTTGTGTTGCAACAAACTGTGCGAACGGCCCGGGTTCAACAGCACACGGGACTCTCGTTCGATACCCGCCTGACCTGGCCGTGCTCTCTGAAGTACGTGCCAGCTGGGCATCTCTTTATGCCAGGGCTATTTCTGGTGGGCAGTGCTGCCAAGGCAGTACGAAAAGGGCTTTCTTGGGAAGGGATGGGTGAGCCTGGTTCTTCGTTGTCCAACACCCATATAGATATTTCCACCTTAAAACACGAGTGTAAAATAATGCAGTTTGCACCTGCCTCCTTAAGGTAAACGGCAACTAAACCAATGTCTTCATTTTCTTTTCTTTCTGTCCCAGGGGGATAAAGGCATAACTACTATTTTATTCCTGTTTTGATCATTGGTACCTGTGCTAAGTAAGTTGGAATATTTCATTTGCTTCACTGGTAGTGTTTTTCTCTCCTGTTTCCCAGGTTTGAGTGACTTTACAAGGTGCGTGGGGGGTGGTGAAGAATCAGGTTCACACAGCCTGTCAGAGTCTCCTTGTTTTTCCACTCACCAGTGAAGGTGCACCAAAGCCAGCCAGAGCCGGCTGCATCAGTGATACGCAACCTCACAGCCCAGCCGAGTATAAATAACCTGTTTGTGTTGCTCTTCAGAGGTTTCTGAGGATTATTCTCTGTATCCTGAAAAGAAGAAGTGAAACCTAACAACCTGGGAAAGTGTGTGGTGTGGGGGAAGGAGGTCCCTGCCAGGTGGAGGTGACTGCAGCCAGGCCCTGGGGGGTTTGGAGAAATCTGTCAAATGCAGCTTCCCTTCCTAAATCCTGCCAAGGAGAAGGACGTCCTGAGCAGAACGACAATCCACCAGCGTTCGGCTGCCACCGGCTCTCATTTTGCTGTGTTTTTTTCCACCTGTTTTAAAACTGAAACATCACATCCAGTGGAAATTTAGCCTGTTTGAAATGCAAACCTGAAAATGGGAAGGGGAGCCCTGCTGCGGTGGACTGCGACACTGCGGCAACGCTCTGTCTGCATGAGCCTTGCTTTTCCCTGACGGTACCCTCCGGGCTTGGGAAGGAGGAAAGAATTAATGGGACCAAGGGAACCAAGGGAGCGATAATGTAAAGATGTTCAGGTTCCCCAGCAGCATTTGGGGTATATGCTGGGTCACTCCTGACCTGGCAAAGATCGGTGCCTTCAGCAGGGGGGTCATGTGGGGAACACATGAACCCTGATCACACCACCGGGCTCTGTAGCATCATCTGCACAGTTGGAGATCTCTGTGCCGTGCCCTCCCTCCCCGGGGGACCCACAGATTTGCACATACAAGGTAAAGGAGAGTTACCTATCCCTGTGTCTCAGAAGGGTGGATTTTGTTGTAAGGGGGTCACAAGAGCAAAAATGTTAGCTGGGAATAACACAATCACAGGACTTGGAGATAAAAGGCTACTTCAAGATAGGATCATCCATGTAACTGCATGTACCTCATTCTTGACAGGCACTCACGCTTGCCTGTAGTTAAAAAATCACAACTTATTAAGCTTTCCCAAATGATCTGTGCCCTATCTCCACCATCCCTTACTATTAGAAAGCCTGTAACAAATGTCTAGCCTGAATTTTCCTTGCTACAATTTAAGCTCATTGCTCCTCATATTCACCAAGGAAATCTGGACAGGGCAGTTCTCTCCTACTCTCTTTTTATCAGCCTCTTTCTGTTTCTAGAGAGTGTTACCATGCTTCTCTTCAGTCTCTTCTTCCTCAGACTAAATGCCAGTGTATTCAATCTTACATCATAAATCATGTTTTCACAAAGTGGGCCATATTTTTTACTTCACTGTTTCTATTTCTCCTTTGTCTCTTTTTCCTCACCTTCTCTGTACCTGATGCTTTACCTGCCCGCAGCCCCTTACCATAATCTGATTCCATCCTTAACTATTTTCTCCTCTATCAATTTCACAACTTTGCAACAGGGCTTGCTCTGAATTTGGGTTTCCTCTTGTTCTGCTTTGCCTTCCTGCTTTTGCAACGGATGATCTTAAAGTAGTAAAACATTGTCTGTCTCCCTGGTTAGAGGAGAAGCACGGTCTGAGCACAATTTTACCAGCCAGCAGCTCCTAAGCTGTAGCTCTGGCTTAGCAGTCGCTTCTCTTCAGTACAGCCCCAGGCAAGGCAGCCGACCTTGCCCTCGCTGTGAGCTTCTTGAGGGCTTGCGTGATTTTTAAAATTACAGTAGTTTATTGCAAGAAATAGGAAAAAACTAGCACTAGTCTGAAAATTTGAGCTAGTTTTGGATAAATGTCAAGGTGTCCTAAGCAGCTCATGTTTTTCTGGTCATAGGCAGTCTTCAACATCACTTCAAAGAACCACTCCAGAAATTGAAAGTTTATATATAATTAGTGCTCACAGGCTTCAGGGCTGTCGTAAGGCTGAGGGATACAAAGACAAAAAAGATTAGGTGCTGTTGTGTGTCTCACATCCACAAACCAGTATTGTCAGTCTTCACATTGAAGAGTCCTTCTGAGCCGAGGGGCTGTCACAGGGTCTCGGGTTTTCTGTTTGTGGAGTTCTTAATGTCTTCATGCCAAAACCAGCCCAGCAGTTTATTGCCCAGTATTGGACCTAAACACATGCAGTGTCTTCTGAACCCGTGTGTTAGATTCTCCAGCCACAGCTATACACGTTTGAAAGGCAAAGTTAATGATTTTAAGTTAATCTAGGGATCTTTATTTATGTAACTGATTGCAAGATAATGAATTCTTACAAACAATTTCCTTTTGTTCATTAAAAAAAGACTGTGTAAGAAAACTCCAGGTCTGCATATTTTTCTGTTCAGTGCAAGGGACAGACTGTTGGCATTCCTGGGCAATTCTGCTCTCTGGCGAAGGAGTTCTTCTTATCAAGTGCTCGGATGTACAAGTGCCTGAAGGCTTGTTCACATGGCAAAATTCAGTGGTACTATTCATACTGCTCCACTGCAGAATACGAGTACCCACATGGGAACTCAACAAGGGTCTAATTATTTTGCTCTAGAAAAGTCCTAAGTACCTTTCACAATTCTCCCCAGAAAGTTATCTGCGGCACAGGTAATGCAACACACCAGAGGAAATGCATTTGGGGACATCAGAAAGGGCTGCTTTGTACAAAAGCAACTCTTCACTCATGTGACAATACATTGCCCTATTTGAGATTGTTTTTTCACACAGAGCACTCTGTCCCTATTTTAAAAAAACCCTCATTCTGCGGAGAAATTAAAACAAACACCATTCACGTACTTGTCCGCACCCACCCACCCACTACTTTAATTACTGACACTAGTTTTGCTGCACTTCTTACACTTTTCTCCTGTAAATGCATCCTCACTCTGAGTACCGCACTCAGACAGATGCTATCTGAGCAGTGACTACAGCTCTCGGTAGCAAACGATGTGCTGACTGCTGATGGGGAGGGCTAGCGCTAGCTCAGGAAAATAAGCAAGAACAGAATCCAGGTAATGTAAAACAATTCCAGACTTCAAAGGATATTAACAGGAGGTGCTGCACCTGCAGCCATGAATTTCATTTGCATAGGAGAAAAACAATCTCTGTGCTGTAAATGTAATACAAGGGGTAGGAGAGATGGACGAGAGAGAAAGAAAACACAGACTGCCTCATATGCAGCGTCCCTTAGCAGTGGCTGGGATGTGGCCTTTGCAGTTCTGCCTTTTGTGTCTACTCTGCCCTTTGCAGTTCTCGCTGAGTGACCCGAAGCAGGTGGTATAGCTCGGAGAGAGATTTCAGAGTCCTCTGGTGCCCAGCAGCGTCCACGTGCCCCGGATCGGCACACTCCTGCACAGCCTTCTGCAGCTGCAGCTGCAGGGGGAGGGAAACCAACGGTCCTCTGAGATTTGGGGAAAACCAGCGACGGAATATTTTGTCACAAATTACCTGAGGAAAGGGGAAAGAGCAGACTGTCGTCTTTCAGGAGCCACAACTAACGCCCTGCTGCTTCGCCGGGACTGTAGCAAAATGTCATCCGAATCCAAAATGCCTCCAGCCATTCGAAGAGGAAGGAATAGAACAGGAGCACCCACGAAGGCTACGCTCTACACCCTTCTTCTCAGGCGGCTCTTGCACTTCTGCTTAACAAGCGGTGAGGGTGGAGGGGTGGGAGAAGCAAGCAAAAGGCTGCCGAGCTGCAGCTATGCTCCCCCAGCCTCTCTGCTGCGCTAGTGCCTCCCACCAGCACAAGCTGGGTGAGCTGTAGGACACCTCACCCCAGGGCCAAGGAACCCCCGGACTCCTCTCTCCACTACATCTGCGTATTATGTCTGTAGTGTGGAGAATCGCAGCCATCACCCCCCACTGCTTACACGTGGACAGCCACGACTTTGCCATTTGTGGGGACAGTAATGCTAATCCCCTGCCCCTACGTTCTTCGCTCTCCTATCAGAGGCATTGGGCAAACAGCTACAGCACGAAAACACGGCAAATAAACACCAGTGAATATAAAGAACTGTTTGCATGCCCCCAAACGGGATTTCTGAACGGGGCTGGCACTTACGTGGCCACGTTTAAAAACCTGACTGTCTTCATCTCAGTCTTCTAGTACATACCGTGCATTTTATAGCCAATGTGATTGATTGTAAAAGAAATGGATGCATAAAGCAGCTGTGTCTACTCACTTGCAAGTTGTTGTTGGCTCTCTGTGCTCCACATTTTCTGATTTTCAGATTGCATTTTGAAAAGCAATCAAAAAAATTACAGTCTTCATCTCCTGTGCAGTTCTGTTCGAGGATGTCCCTCATTTTGGGTTCAAAAAAGGCCATATCCACATCGATGGCCACCACCTGTGGATCAAAACAACCCATGAGAACTGGCACGGCTCAGCCTGCGGGGCAGAGCTGAGCCAGCGTTCTTTACTGCTTGCTTTTGGAAATGCTGTGCTGAGAGCATCTGCCAGTGGGGAACTGGAATCACAATGAAAGGGCTTTATTTCGCTTAACTGAGCTGCAGTAGTCTTATGAATACCACTTTTTAAATGAAAACAGCCAATGCTTACGACACCAGGAAAGGGAAAATTATTTGTGGGCATTTTGTGTCCCTGGGGCCAACTGGACTGATTTGCTTTAAACTGGGACTAGCTAACTAGAAGATTGACCTACTTGTCGTTGCAGCTTATGCAGGTGGCACCTCCACCTTTTAATTATACGATAGTGCAAAATTATCCACAGGCCAGACGGTATCATTTCAAACTCACCATTCAGACTAAACCCCTGACTTTATCATTGTGGATAGGAGCAGTGGGATGCACAGCTCCTGCAAACCTGCTGTTGCATTCCGTGGGTTTGTGTCTGTTCAGCTGTAGAAAGAGATCCCTAACATTGTTGAAAGTCGGGACTGGCTTTGCCTGGTCCTGTTTGCTATCGTTTGACTCATTTATTGTGCACGGTTCTTGTTCTGCTTGTCCAGAAATACGGTCTATAACAGAGTGCAGCCAGCAGTTGGTCTCAGCAGAAAAAGCAAGGACTGAAGGGATCAATCCATTTTCTTGCCCTGACACAAAGCTTGCAAAACAGTGAATATGCAGCACAAACTGGTCTGCATTGCTGCTGCCTGTGCTAGGTTTGAGACCATTTTGGGAGTGATGGGCTGTAGTCCCAGTTTCTGCCAGTGTCACTCCACCCATGAACACTTCACTTAAAAAAATCACAGCAATAAACAGGGAAAGAAAGGAAGCCAGTAATGGGATGGCAGCTGCTTGACATGAGACAAGCTGTGGGTGACCACAGTGAATGTAGCCTGCCTTCAGCACGATGGATCAATCAGAGCTGCGCTTAACACTTGACAGTCAGGGTCAGAGACGCTCCCTTGCAGCAGCTGACACACGTTTTCATGGAGGGAAATGTCTGGGACCTGGGCAAAGCAGAGTTACTTGGGCTCAAACGATAGCCTCATTTTTAAGATGCGACCTCCCAAATAACAGGGGAAGTTGAACTGTGTGGCTGGAGCAGCAGCTGGATCAACCCCAGGAACTAAAGATGTCTGGTCTGGTAGAAGGCCAAATAAACCTTCCACAGGCAAAAGAAAGAACACAGTCTAATCTTCATTTTATTCTACTCCTTTTTCCCCAGGGAAAAATCTTAGACAGATGAGGCATAGCTAAAAAACTCAAGTATTTTTAAGCTTCTTGGAGAGCTTGGTAATGATGACGTAGCCTAAAGAATTTCACACGTTTGGACAGGCAAATTTTTTTCCTTTTCTTCTTTACTTCCTTAAGCTTTCTGTAGTTTTGCTGTTCACTTCTTTGGAGAAGAGACAGTAAAAGCAGTGCAGGGTTTCCCCAGTCCTGGGGTCACTGCATCAGCTCCCGGGTGGTGTCTCTGCCAGCACCAAGCACCTTTGACTATGTGATCAATTGCTGTGCTAGGAAAAACCGCCCTGGTTCCTAAACGTGTGGCTGCTAAAGGGCTCAGTGGTTTCACTGACGTTCATCTGTTACAAAAATGTGTGGGCAGCCAGCCAGACCCTGTGAAGATAGATCTGGGTGACGCTCTACCTATAACCAGCTACATTTTGGTGGGGTTTGTTATGACTATAGTTGATGATGAAGGTACCTAAGGAAATGCAGGAAGGACCCAGCTTGGATCCTGACCTGATTTAAAGTCATGTTTAGAGTGGTGTAATCTTTCTAGTTGTCTCTGAGGTGCTGGTAAAAGAGGAAGCTCTCCCAGAGCACTGTGTACTCACCCAGACCTCCTTCCAACTCTGCACCTTATGTAGCTCCATGGCAGCTTAAAATTCCCCTGGATGATCTACCAGGCAGTGATCTCTCCCCTCCGTGCTGCAGGAACAGCATGTGAAGGCTGGAGTGACAGCTGGAGGCTTATCCCCACCATTTCAAAACAATCTTCAAAGTAAAGCTATTGCACTCCAGACACATTTCTTTGGGCATTAGCAGTCTCATTACTGGGATGAGGAATAGTGGCACTATTATGGATGTTTGTTATTACCCTATACAGCGCACAAGAAACAAGCAAGTGAAAAATTTGCTTAAAACAAACATAAGGGACAAAGAAGAGGCTGCCTTGTTGTGTCCCTGTTCTGGAACTGGTTGGTAACACCACCTAGGGTTTCTGCTTCTTACTCTCCTTCCTTCTTCACTGATCAGAAGCTCTCTCTGTCGTGTGTCCCCTCCCTGCAGCTTTCTGACCACGTGTATCTCCTGTCTTCCAGCCCAGTGGGGTGATAAAAGGCGATACCAACGAGCTGCAAGTAATGTACAACNCTTTTTTTTTTTTTTTTTTTTTTAAATTAATTCTCCTAGAAAATACTAAATTGGAGCACTTTCCTATACTAGCAGGTGACTGCTGTCTCTTTGGACCCCAGAAGTCACAGGAAGATCCTGGAGAAGCAAGCCTCACCAAAAGGACTCGTAAGGGAAGACACATCCAGTATTCTTTCTCTTTTCCTAAATGAAATCTCTTTTCCTGTAAGTAGGCTGTAAAACAGATGCTCTGGTGTGTGTGCAGCCACATACAGTCACAGCCCTGTGTAACCGAAAAAGATGGGCAAAGCCTGCCTTGAGGAACCCCTGCCATACCTCACTTTGCCTACTCTCACGCTTGTTTTAGCCTCTTGCTGTAGCTCCTCACCCACTCCCTGTTCAGCCGCTGTACTGCACCTGAATAAACAATGGGAGGGGAGGGAAGGGTGAAGGGGAAGCACTTTAATTGCTCTTAATGGTTGTAAGTTTAGGCAATTTTTGTCTAGTACTCTGAAGGTGCGAGTGTTATATTAACACTCAGCGAGCACTGAAAATAGCATTAAAGTCCCTGAAAATACTTTCTAATCACTCAGAGTGCAGAAACTCCACTCCAAATTGTGAGCCTGGTTCAAACACATACTCACTGCATGGTGCCTCCAGTCGGTACACACAATTCCCACCAAAAGCAGTGGAATTTCTGTCCGCAGAATGAATGCAAGATACATGCAGCAATGTGGTACTGAGCTACATCACTACTTAGAAAACACGCATAGCTATTCAGGCCCGAGTTACGGCTGTACAGTGAAAAGGCAAAGAGTAACAGTACCAGGGAGTTTCATGTCACTGTCCTTGGATCATTTCCAGACCAGATAAACTGAACACTAAAGCACAAGTGTGCGTGTTTGGATGTGGAGAGTTCCCCTTGTGTCAGGCCAAAGAATTCAGCCTTAGCTTTCAAATTCAAACAGTTTCTCCTTTCAGCATCACTACCAGAAATAGCTGCTGTGACTCAAATTACAGCTTCGTTTACAGCTTTTGAGGTGTTCTTGCCTTCAGGAGGTATCCCTCACCACATCCAAGGGACCCTGTCACTACTGGTGCCTTTGAGGATGTGAAATAACTCAGAACTGAGCAAGCAGTTCTCAAAACAAGCAGCAGGATTTAGTGCTTCAAAACGTGGCTGAACATATTACAAAGACAAAAAGCAGTAGAGACTCTCCCCTGTCACTTGTAAATGCACTGTTTTTGCAAAAACTTGGCCAAAAGCTGTACGAGGAGGGAAGTGTCATTTTTACACAGCCACTTTCAGACTAGAATTTGACCTCAAATTGCTGCAACACCACCCCAAAGACCCAACTTACTGTGAGATCGTGCCTGATAGCGAAGTTTTCTGGTTTGATGTCACACAGGTGAAGTCGGTGAGAGAAATCGTTGTCAAAATGCTGCACCATGTCGAGAAAGCTGAGTGCGATGTCAATGATGGCTCTCACCTTGCTTCTGTGGCCAGCAAGGGAGGGACTGACCACATTTTCCAAGGGAAAAAGAGTTTTGTGCCAGGCATGTCCAGCTGTGAGATACTCCACAGCATAAAAGTGTCCACAAGAGCCAATAATTCGTAGCACGTGTTTGCTGAAGTCCTGCAGCAAACTGAAGTAGATATATTCTTCCTGCTGGAGCAAGGACCACATGCTGGCCACCTGTGCTTTCCAATGTGGTCCCTTCTTCCTTGTCCACAGAGGCCCCATGGAATTGTTAGACAGTTCTAGCCCCAGGACATTTTTGACCTCCAAGGCTACCATCAGCATAAGCTCTGTTTCAGGAATATCCTGTGTTTCCACCTCCTCTAGCATACTGAGATGCTGGTAGCTGGAGAAGATTTCCTTTTTGGATTTCAGGATGATGGGCTGGCCTCTCCAGTCAGCCTGGATGACCTTCTTACCTCTGTCATAGTAAAGGCAGTGTTTGTACACCAGCTTCTGTGCCACACACAGGTCTTCACAGAGGTCACCAGTCAGGGCTCCGCTGCTGTAGTCAAGACACTGGAGTGAAAGAGCAGAATATTCATAGCAGGACCATACACCTGTGGACCAACTATCAAGAATCAGCAATAGGCCTAAGCTCAAGAGTCTTGCAGCAGTCGTGGCACCGCAAGCACACACCTTCTACAACTGTTGGATTGTTCAATGGTTTTTCAGAAGTCTCTAGAGACCTTTTACTAGGGCAAATCTTGCTTCAAAACAGGGATTCGTGGGATGGTAAAGGACAGGCTTTTGGGGGGCAAGGAAACGGACTAGATAACCGGTTACCGGTTGTGTGCTTGCCACATACGAATACAGTGAGACAAGCTTTGAACACAGTTGGCTGCGCTACGTGAGATTCTGGGCTGGAACACTTTAAGGCACAGGAGATAACTTCCAGTGCAATTCAGGACTTCTCTGGAAGGTTCAGGGCAGCTTAACTTAGACATTCCCCACTTAAACTACAGGAAAATCCATGGGGAGCTGGACTGCTGGGACCTTCCTCAGCCATGCGTGTTTCAACCTTGCACTTAACATGCCCTGAGTGAAGCTGTAAGAACCTCCATCTGCACTACCAGGAAACACAGAGGTTGTGCTCGAGGCCTCTTAGACCAAGAACTTTCAGAATTTTCAAATACATAAATGCTGTAGGATAAAATTACTTTTCCATTTTTTATAGGTGCTTACCAGAAGTGACATTCTAATATGAATTAAGTTGGTTTTTGTTTTTTTTTTAATTGGAAAAAAATCAGCCCACAGAAACATGGGAACTGCTGCTTGATAGTTAAGTGGTCACTGCAAATTCGTACAAGAACTGCAAGGATTCCCTCACCAGTCCTTCCTTCAACCCGTAATTGTTTCCATACCATCATTTTCAAAAGTGTAGGCAGTCAATATATTCCTATGGGCATTCAGAAGCGCAGCTGCAGGGACCGCTTTGGGCGAATCAGTAGAGGGGATGGTCAGAGGTCTCTGGTGAAAGGGGAATAGACTGTGGTGGTGTAGAAAGCCAAACATCTGGGAGGCGGCTTGACAGTGTCAGCCTTCTTCATTGCTTTCTGGCATTTGAACCTTCATTTAAACAAGTTGGCAGCTCCCCCTGCGTGTGGAGTACTTGCCACGGCTGCCTGACCCCCACCTCATTTGTGACTTGCAGTTACATACACAAGAAACATGATCATAAAATTCAAGTGATGTATTTTCTTAGGACAGTCTCTGTGTTGTGCACCAGAGGGATATGTTCTGATGCCAGGCAACATTCAGAGTCCAACCTTAAACAACACGCTGGGGAATGGGTGGAGGATGAAGTCCAAAATCCAGGAATGGTGATAAACTGACTGAAACAGCTCACTGAGGGCAGTTCAGACAGGCATAAAATTTATTTATACTCTGATGTTCTCACAGCCCAAATGAGAACATTCAACACCATCATGCAGAGCCAGGTAGGCAAACTCTGAATGTCCTGACACTGAGTCCAGGGTGGTGTGCATGTGTGAAACACACGCATCTGCATCCACATCCACATCAGGATGGTCAAGCAGACCTGGTGGGCTGTCCACAGACTTCAGAGCATGCAGATCAAAGTTCTTGCTTTTGAAAATCTACCCCTATGAATGCAATACAAATTTATTTTCCCTTTTTAAGTAGGAAGTGTAATTTTCTCAACAGCAGTAGTTTAGCAGTTCTTACCATCTGGAACTCTACGCGATTTGAGAAAGAAGATTACAAACAGAAGGAATTTTGGGGGTTTTGTCTGGAATGTAAGTATAATCACTTTTTAAATCATTGCTCTCCTACTGAGAAGACCACAACCTAACTCTTCTTCTACTACGGTAAGAGAATATAGGACTTAGTCCTGTAACTGGGGCCACATGGGTGAACACTTGCCCCTGTGGACAGTTTTACTGTGGTCCATCAAGTTCACTCTTACAGGTTCCGTATGCACGGACCTCTTGCATCTAGAAGAACACATGCCTGGAGGACCTGCAGTCAAACATGTGGACATGCAGCTTATTTTCTTGTGTTGCCATCACATCATTCTTAATGGCATTAATGAGAAAAAGTAGTCCTGGAAAAAATAGTCTCACTTACATTTCCCAGACATAGGAGATGAGTCATTTTTGAACCTGGCTGCTGTTTAGGACTTGTCCGCTGTTCCAGTTGAACCCATAAATCTTTGATTACTAACCTAGCATCTGACAAACAGTCTCTGAATCTGATTTTTCTTACATTGAACTTGCGCAGTGGTTTGCAAATGAGGATCTGTGAAACAAGACTTGACCAAGGAGTTCGTGGTCTCACAGTGATGAAACACAGATCAGCCTTCCAGAAGTAACATTCTCTGCTGGTCTCTAATGCAAGCAAGAATTTCAAAAAGGCTTCCTCCAATAAGCAATCAAGAAGTTTGAACAATTTGCAAGCTGTCTCTCTCTATTCACATAAAGTAGTGAGCCATGAGTCACTCAAAGGCTTTAAAATTCTCCTCAGATTCCTGTTCATGATAACCTAGAAGGTCAGCAAAGACTGACTGTACCTTCACGTCCTCACTACCCCCCTGGCCCCCCCATTATTCAAACTTCTAGTGTTTTGTGTTTGCCATAAACATAGTACACTAAGCAAGCTTAGCTCCCCAGCCCTCCCACTACAATCCTTATTTTTTCAGCCCCCAGATGATTTGTGTGGTTTTATTCCCTCCCTGTTTCTTCTCTCCATTTTCCCCTCCACCAACCTTAGAAGGACAGACATCAGAAACGAATGCTGTTGTCCAGTGCCGCAAAGACAGCCAGCAGCCCTTCCCTAATTCTCTTTTTTGGAGACATTCAGAGATTGTATCAGCCTTTTAGGCACAGTCCACACTGGTAGTTCATGTTGTAGCAATTATTTGGCCCCTATGTCCTTTCCAAAGTCATACAGTTTTACAAGACAGTCTTCCATCCTATTGGCATAGCTTGTACTCTTGTGTACACCCCAGTGTACTATCTTGCATTTTACAGTATTAAACCACATTTTGGTGGACTGAAAACATTTAACCAGGTGATTCAGATTACCCTGCCATGAAAAGATGGTCTATGTATTATTTTCCAACCCAGGAACCTTTGCACTAACTGCAGACTTCACCATACAAGATTTTATATCATCACGATGACAGCCGATAAAAAGAAGAATCAATTCCCCAAAGAAATCTTCCAGAAACGGTCCTCCACACTGCTCTCTGTCCTAATGACTGCATTTTGAGATCTGTCAATGAGACAGTTTTAAATCTACCTAATAAGCGCCCTTTGAATGCCACTAAGTGCCAGATTTTTTAAACTAAAATACGAAAGTGATACTAAGCCAAAAGCCTTACAGAAAAGCAGCTACACTACACAAAAATGCAAACACAAGCATGGTCTGGGCTCGCTCATCTGTTTCTGTTTAAAATTGGCTACATAATTTTTAATATCCTTAGTACACTCATCAAGATAAGTTAAAAAAGCTGGGGTTAAACTCCTGTAAAAGTTTAAATTCATGTAAACCCCACTAAGGATTTATATAAATTTAAATAACTTACTGTACCACCATCACTTTTGTGTAGATCAGGCCTGAGACTGAGTCCTGCCTTGTTAGCAAGTGCTTCTCCTATGTAAATACAATACTCAGCAAGGTTTTGGAAGGCCTCAAAATTAACTGATTTCTCCTGAGAAAAGAGAAATCGATTGCTACGTTTCAGTGCGTTCAGTGTAAATGAAGATGAGACTGGTGTTAGGAAAGAGTAAGTGGGGTTTCGGAGAGTAAAAGTTGGTCTCTGCAAAATGTCCAGTGCTACTTCAGCCTTCCCAGTGCAGCACACATCTGCACAGATGTACATTTTGCTCAGAAGAAGGAAATAAGCCTTCAGAAATACCACTCGTGAGGTTATACAACCATGCAATTTTCATCCACTTGCTTAAAATAGCTCATCTTATCTCCTACTGAAAATATGACAGATGACTAGTAAAACAGTTTTTCTCGGAAGTCAAATCTTGCTTAATAAAAGCCGTGAGACTCAAGCTATAAGATTATTTGTTTCATAGATCAATTGCTCTTTCTATGACTGCGAAACTCATGCCATGCTCCAAAGATGAATAAAGACTTATTTTGGGGCTGATGAAGATGAGCTCATTTTCTAATTGTTCCACTAGAAGGACGATCTCTTTCTAACGTCATCCGGGACAACTGTCGCTTACAAACCTTAACGATACTACTGAAGACTCACCTGCAGAAACAGATGAGCACAGCAATCTCAGCTACCCTTCCTCTGGAAGGAGGGTCTGAAACTGAGCTATCCCACAGAGATAGAGACAACTTGCCAACCTTGCGCCTGAATCTGATCCCTGCCTGGGCTTTTGAAGTCACGCCTAACGCTTTCCAAACTGAAGAATAGCAACAAGTCTCTCTCTGTTTACTGGCGAGTGTGATGGCAAGGGCCTGGATCTCCCTGAGTTTGGCAGCTCTTTGCACCTCCATACCCCCGTGGCGCTTCCCAGCCACGTAAGGAGTGGGCAGGATTCATTCCTTCAGCTGCAATCCCGAGCTCAGCTGTACTTCAAGCTGACTGCTGGCGTGAAGAAACTGGATCTTGCTGCCATCAAAACCATGCTGTCAGCACCGCTGCCTATGGCTTGCTTCTCTCCCTTTATTGGACAGTATTTAGGGAAAATCTATGATCAGTTTTTGCTTGCTGCAGTAATAGGTCATTTAATTTCCATCAGGATTCCTCCCTTCCCACCTAACCATTGGCACTACAAATCCCTTAATTAAGAAACAGAATTAAACTCAAAGCATTAACCCACGCTGCTCCTCTTCTCAAAGTGTTTCCTACACAATTCTGATTCCTCTTTTCTTTTTCTTTTTCTTTTTCTTTTTTCTTTTCTTCTTTTCTTTTCTTTTTGCTTTTCTTTTCTTTTCTCTTTTCTTTTCTTTTTGCTTTTCTTTTCTTTTCTCTTTTCTCTTTTCTTTTCTTTTCTCTTTTCTTTTCTCTTTTCTCTTTTCTTTCCTTTTCTTTTCCTTTCCTTTCTTTTCTTTTCTTTTCTTTTCTTTTCTTTTCTTTTCTTTTCTTTTCTTTTCTTTTCTTTTCTTCTCTTTTCTTTTCTTTTCTTTTCTTTTCTTTTATTTTCTTTTCTTTTCTTTTCTTTTCTTTCCTTACCTTTCCTTTTCTTTTCTTTCCTTTCTTTTCCCTTTCTTTTCTTTCCTTTCCTTTTCTTCTCTTCTCTTTTCTGGGAGATTTTAATGAATATTCACAAATCCTTTCCAGAACTTTGAATAACTACTTCTTAAATGCCAGCCCCCGCCAGACATAAAGGAAGCGTTACAAGCTGCCTGGCATTTCTGAAAGACGACTTTTGCACAAACACCTTTTTGGCTAAATAAAAGAAAAAAAACCCCAAACCCCAACAAAACCCCAAACCAAGACCAAAACAAAAAGCCGGGAGGAAAGTTCCCCCCCTCTTCCAGGTATTTGCCCTTTCCAAAGACCCTGGGGCAGCGCACCTGCCCGCCCCGCTGACTGCACCTGCCCTCACCTGGGGAAGGGAAGCAAAGGGAAGGGAAGGGAAGGGAAGGGAAAAGGGATCATGGAATAGAATCATAGAATCATTTAGGTTGGAAAAGACCTTTAAGACCATCGAGTCCAACCACCAACCATGCCCACTAAACCATGTCCTGCAGTGCCCTGTCTACACGCTTTTTGAATACCTCCAGGGATGGTGACTCCACCACTTCCCTGGGCAGCCTGTTCCAATGCCTGACAA